>JAIPMN010023014.1:0-10509 GCA_020650975.1 Apostichopus californicus
ATATTGGGGTATTTTTATCACTAATACCATTGTTTTCTGTTTTTCTTACTTAGACGGGGTTACACTATCGACATACAATGTTAATGATTTCCAATTATTCATGATCAATTTGTTTGTAGTTTTTATTACATTGCGGCTGTTATTGGAACTTAATTTCCTTTTTGTCGTAGATGTTTGATCAATGGTAAAATAGATTAGGAATTATATATTTTTACTGCTAAAATGGCAATATGTCAGACTCACTGTACTGCACTGCACTATGCAGTCTATACAGCTAGACTGTAATATGTTGACAGAGATTTATACCTTAGCACATTCCACAAAACGTATATGAATCCTCTAACGGTTGGTTGTCAATCAAGTATTGTCCAGTAAACAAACTGAGCTGCAGAGTAACAATGTATTCACCAAGTTGCCAATATGTTTTCTTTCTCAACAGCTTTATCACGGGGAGACAGCTGTCCTTCTAATGAGTACCTTGAAATAGGTCAAAAGGGATATATAGGATGTTCCTTTCAAGATGGATTCACACTTGTTGCCTGGTACAACACCGACGATTTCATCCAGGCAGACGCAGTGGTAAAGCTCAGAGGAGAAGATAAAAGTGGCATTGGTTGGGACTCCAAGGAGTTTGACATTCACCTCAACGGATCTCTCATTATAAATGAAGTGGAATTCCAACATGAATCAATATTTACAGTTCGGGTTTATCGGAAAACACAAGAATTCCCAACCACGTTCTATATTGACGTGAAAACAACAGGTAAACTCAATACGATTTGCTTAACAACTTTAATGTTATTCTATTAGAAATTGTGTCATATTCTCACAGAAGAAAATTGAAGGCAATTGCAAAATTTCTGCTAATAAAACTGTCCATTTGACCAATTCCATGTATTTAATATTTGTTGTCTCAATATGTGTACGCATTAATACTACGGGGTAGTAAGTTAACATACATATTCCGTTGAACATAAAAGATAGTAAAGTAATGTAATGTAAATATATTTTTTGTATAGCGCACTACACACGATGCACCTGTGCGCCTTACAGACAATATATAATATACAATACAATATAACAGTATAACCTAATCAATATAAGATCATAAAACTGATAATAAGTACAGGTGAAGCATAACAATCGATATGTCTACTACTTAAATCATAAAAAGAAAATGATCGAGTAAAAGCAAAATTTATCTTAAAAACCAACAAATCCTAAAATCACAAAATTTTGAAATAGTCTGTCAGAACTCAGCCATAATCTTATGTCAGCTTCAGTTAGCTCAACATTAATATTATAACATAACAGTTGGTAGCTTTCACATACATAGCCATATACATTCGATGGTAACATATGTTATTTAACACTTGTCATAGCAGTTTATCACATCAAATGTCAACCATGGTATAAAGCTATTTTGTATACACTGCTATGAAGAAAGTGAGATGATCAACTATAATACAACATTGTGTATTGGTGCATTATTTCCTTTCAGTGACTCCTAAACAACCATTTCCTGTCATATGTGATTGTGACGTTCCTTCTGAGATCTGCCACACTGTCTCTAATGAAGATTCTCAGTTAATGTGTAGTGTGTTGGATTCTAGACCAGCCGTACCAGTCATCTGGACCGCAAGGACTTCAGATGGAGATAAAGATATTACATCTAGCTACTTCAATACTTCTCATGGACTAATATCAAACTATACTGTGTCATCAATGAATCCTTTTGCCTATTCATCACTCCTTGTACTTCTTGTTTGCCAATCTAATGATCGACTGATGATGCTGGAGAGGACAGAATCGTTTGTATTAGTTGAGAATCAGGAGATAGATCTTTCAACTCACCATCGTAACGAGATAACGGCTGAACGAGGCAAACAAGTTGAATTGTTATGCTCTAATCACTCCCTGGCTTTTCTTCTCTGGAAGAAGGTCCCAAGTAATGACATTGTGCTGTATGGCACATTTATTAATAAAACAATAACGAAGGTGTTCGAGACGGGTGTCATTCTGGGCAGTAAAGGGTCCGTGGTAATAGAATCGGTGGACATCAGAAATGAAGGTTTATATGCGTGTATTTACAACGACTGGAAGTATGATGGTATACAACTAACTAGTCTCTCTGTAATCGGTGAGTTCACATAACATTAATTCCATTATCAACTGTGCTCAATGACTTAATTATGAAAAAATAGGAATTAGAGATTATCGATATCGAATGAAAGACGTCTCGGGGATTGACACGTTTTGTGTAGAAAATATATCTACAACGTAAAGACAACTAAGCCTGAACTAACTAGGTAACACCTAAAACAACGTTAAACATATAAAACGCTTAATTAGTACACATCCGCACATAAGTAAATTTTCAAGATGTTAGCACAAATGTTACAATCAAATACAATTCGTAAATGTCTTGGCTCTGACGAGTTTGCTGAGGCAAACTTCATTATTGATTGAAGTGCGATTTAGGTTATATCAACCTAATAACCATTCTCCCAATCATCAAAATGTTACGTATTGTGATTTTCATTGGCATGGTTTGGAACGTCACGTGTGATTTACTTGATTCACGTGAGCACACTATCAACTCATAACAGATATTATTTGACAAAGGGGGATTTATTGTAAATCTGGTTTCCTTATGATTGAGAGCGATTCATATTGCGTTCACATACACTAATGTCTTTTTCTTATTTTCAGTGTATCCGGAACCAAGTTATCTTCAAGTGGAGAGATGTAATCATGAGACATACTGTACATTGCAAGTTCAACGAACAGGAAGCCTCACGTGTCAATTGAAGGGGATAAGACCAGTTGTAAAACTCAAATGGAGAGTTGTTCAAGACAAATTTGCAGATCTGTTAACGTTCACTAGTCAAGAGAATAGTGTAACCAAAAACGGGGATACTGCAGATGTGATACTAGTCACTAAATTTGAAGCCCTCGAAACGACTCCAGAGAGACTAGCTGTAGAATGCCTAGCAACTGGACAACATGCTCATTTGTTTCGTCTTACAACAACACTGGATCTAGTGATTATACAAGGTATTACAATGTTGTACAATGTAGTACACTGTAGTACAATGTAGTACAGTGTAGTACAATGTAGTGCAATGTAGTACAATGTAGTACAATGTAGTACACTGTAGTACAATGTAGTACAATATAGTACAATGTAGTACACTGTAGTACAATGTAGTACAATGTGGTACACTGTAGTACACTGTAGTGCAATGTAGTTCAATGTAGTTCAATGTAGTACAATGTAGTACAATGTAGTGCAATGTAGTACACTGTAGTACAATGTAGTGCAATGTATTACACTGTAGTGCAATGTAGTACAATGTAGTACAATGTAGTACACTGTAGTACATAGTACTTGTAACTTCTCATTACTTAACAAAAAAAAGAAGGAACTGAAATATCGAGACATCAATTGTCATTTATCTGAATCATCCTTCATCGAGAGGCTGATATCAAATGGAATCATTCTTATAAGCCTTCCATGAAGACATGAACAAATGAATCAAATATCTACAACTAAGTATATTATACCTTAAAACATTATCAAACGTTTAAGGTTCTTTTCATATGTATCAAATATTGCCGTGACTCATACTATTGTTCACTTTATATTCACATCGTGTGACAGGTGAGGATCACATCACAGACGAACCAGTCGTTGAAACAAAGGGACCATTGGTGGTCATCGTGGTAATCTCAGTGCTCTCAATAGGAACAGTCCTGTTCATTGCAACGGTCTACGTTGTCTATACAGGTAAAATTATGCTACATTTGATTACCTTTTACAAAACTGTTCGAAATTTAGTAGTTCCTTGTTAACACTGATCAAGCCATGTACATTGATGAGGACACTGTGGCATCAGAAAGATCCCTACTAGCTAAAAGCATCACGATATATCAATTATTCATGTTGTGGTAAACCATTTTACTTGCCTGGCAGTGAATAACGTTGACCAGATAACTTTGTCCATCGGTTTTGTGGGTCGGCATGGGGAAAGGAAGGCACTGGTGAGAGAGGCCAATTGGGTTTTACAGTCCTCTAAAACTATGAAAAATAGCCCAACTCAACCCATGTCCGATATTGATCAAACTAATATTACATGGTTGTTTGATGAAATGATTATTCGTTGGATCGGTTGACACATTGTAGCACAGTGTAGCGCATTACCTTGAAATTCCTCTTTCTTGACAGTTTGTAGAAGACGCCGGATCTCGCAGAACGCAGATTATATTGACGATGAGGTATTCTTTTCCATTTATTCTTTTCACAGAGTCTGTTATTTCAGACCAAGAAACATTTATAATCAGGTAACATTTTAAAAGTTGGTAAACGTGCTTTGTTGATGCAAATATTACCAGGTATCGTAGAACCATGCGTTTTAGTCTACTCCCGTTAAATGTGTACATTTAAAACTTCTTTTGGTTTATTTTTTAGGATATTCCCATGCTGAAAAGACTTCCGCATAGCGATATAACAGGTACGAAGATATATATATAAATTGTAACGTCTGAGTATCACGATCTATATCCATTAATCCATTTATTTCAGAGTTATTATAGAAAATATAGAGAAAAAATATGATCTGCAAGTTTAAAAGCATGCATGATTTAAATTTTAATATTGAATTTCTTTATCGGTGCTCTTCCTACAGACAAAAAGAAACTTTTCATTACACAGTTGAAAGGAAGCTATGAAAATCTATTCAACAGCATAAAACCAGTACCATATTTAGAGGAGAGATACGCAGTGAACTCTCTTTTTGTAGAGGGCGGTATGGAATGCTTGGTTCAAGACAATTCGATTAGTTGGCAGAGATTAGATTCCTACAAATGCATACAAAGTGATTGCCGCGTTAAATCTACGCGGCGAATAATAGAAGCCGAACCGGGATATGGCAAGTCAACACTTACTCTACAGCTAGCTTATGAATGGTGTGGTGGAGTCCAGGAATCCATCTTAAAGAATGTTGACATACTTATTCTTGTCAAACTCAGACAATTGAAAGGTGTTTCCTCTATTTATGACGCAATTAAAAAGTTTGTCCTACCAAGAGATTCACGTCTCGTGACCGATGATATCAAACAAATCCTTAATTCCTGCTCGCCAGAAAAGGTGTTTGTTATACTTGATGGTTTTGATGAGTTTCCTGAAAATGAAAAGAATTCCATTTCAGATGTTCTTTACATCATAAAGAGACGCATGTTTGTTGACTTTGAGGTGGTTCTCACTACAAGATCGTTTTGTCTGCCTAAGGAATACGCCCCACAAACCAAGCGAATCAGGTTGACGGGATTCGATAAAACAGCACAAGAAAAGTATTTGCAGAAGGCAGTTACCAAGGACGATGAATCAGCTTCGATGAGGGTTAAGGAGGCTTTGAAAGATAATCCTATTCTCATTGACCTCTGTCAAGTTCCCCTTTTCTTCGTCATGTTTGCGCATCTTAGTCGCGACAATGAACAGTTACGTAAGTGCACGTCAGTTACTAAGTTCTTTCGCTACATTATCTCGAGCCTTTATAAACATTTCAAAAGAAAGATGGAAGATCAAAATGTGGACATCGTTAATGTGTTTGAAAATGATCATGATAAACTGGACAAACTTGCATTCAGTAGTTTAACTATGAACACAGGACAGGCAGATTGGAGTAAAGACGAGCTTAATGAGTTACTTGGGTCAGAGTTTCTTGATCAGTTTCTCAGCGTCGGAATCTTACGTGAATATGAGAACACTACAGTGATTGATGATCCAGGCACCTTGAATACAAAGAAAGTCAGATTTTATCATCCTCTTTTCTGTGAGTGGTACGCAGCTCACTACGTGGCCGACATTGTGGATAAACACGCTAAAAGTAAAGCAAACAGTGAAACCGTCCCAGAGATTCTCGAGTCTTTAGAGCCGAATAAATTCCATTACATTTATAGTTTTGCATGTGGAATTAACCAAACGGCAGCCAAGACCATCATACCATACCTGCAAGATATGAAAGGCCGCGATAGGTTTGCTATGCTGTGTATTCTAGAACAAAGTGGCAAGGTGGATGATATAATTGACAATGTTAAGAACCTTTGCACCAGAGAGATTCATATTAGCTATCAAGACTCGAGACTACTTCAGAGGTCTATTGTACAAATCATGGTGATCGCTTCGACGCGCAATGTGAGTAGCTATCACTGACATGCTAGCCATTGTGCAGTAGCCTATGGTTTTTAGGCAAATATAAATAAACTTGCACAAGCGGTGCAACTGCTTTAAAATTAAACAATCATAATGTTTCGATATTCAAACAATTTCATTTTGCTATGATTATATTTATTAATTCTGTGCTTTTATGTAGACAAATAGGTTTATATTATGCGTGAGATTAATGCTATCTATTAGAATATTAATACTCATATGGTTATGAAGATATTGTTGTTTATTTTGTTATTTCTGTTTTTGTGGTTCTTAAACTTATCTTAACCTTCATTGTTTGATTACAGATTCCCATTGCATCTCTCTGGCTTGAAGACTGCTTTCATGATGTACATATCTCACATGAGGAGATTGTTCTGAAGTCTACCATCAGTCTACCTGTGATGAAATGTCTCAAGGAACTCTGTATAGACGAAAGAGAAATTGAGATGAATCAGGAAGAAATTGACAAAATATTTGATTATGCCAACAAATGCTCAAGTCTACAGACTTTAAAGTAAGCATTGGTGTTGTCATCGACAATAATTATGATATTATCAAGGAGTTCAAAATCTGAAGAATTATATTCACTCGTAAACATGTTTACCTGCAAAATCCACCTAACGCAAAGCATCCAGTACCTGCCGGTATTTGCTATTTAACCTGTCTGAAATAAAGGGTTTTTAGCTGCTCATGCTTAGGTTCAAGTGTAATTATGGTTTGTCAGATGCTGTACTATTTCAGTGTGTTTCATTTCTTTTATTGATGCAGATTCCGGTATTGTCTCCTACCGCAGTCTATTGAAAAGGGAAAACCGTTCCAAGGACTCAGTGATAGGGAAGTGAACGGTGGGTACTATATTTGAGGGTGCTTGAGACCATGCATGTACTAACGTTTGAGATCATACAAGTACTTACGTTTGAGATCATACAAGTACTTATATTTGAGAACATACTAGTAGTTACGTTTCGTGGAAATGTCATCTTGCAATCAAGGTGAACGATGAAAATATTTCCATGACGGACGGGAGAATGATTTGATGAAAGGCTTTTATGTAGCTACTCAATAATATACTGCTACTTTGATATCATAATTTTAAATTTATTTATTTATTCTGCTTGATATACACAACTGAGGAATCTGAGTCTACTGCAGCGTACTAAACAATAATTAATATGATGTATACCGTGACGTCATGGTTACGGCACTGTTTATCACACGAAACTATGCTATGGGTCAACGATCCTTACTTGGGCGACTGGAAAGAAGAGGTAGAATAGCCACCAGCACGAATTGAAACAGTAATTCATGGGATTTTAGAACATGAATAGTTAAATAGACATAACTAACTGATGTCAATATTTCATTGCAGTTCTTTGGTATCCGCAATTGACTTGGTACCAACTCGACTTTACCTATGGTACCTGGAAGGTGAGAAACTGTATACTTTGTTACCCGAAGCTTGCCATAAAATAGTTTGTGAAGAAGTGTTGTCACCCATTCTTTTATTATAGAGAATGTTATGCAGTAGGATGTTACCATATATCTTCTTCTTAGAGAGTTTACATACAGGCGGTGTTTTGCCACCGATATATTTCTATTGCAGGGAAAGCAGTAGGCTGTTTCCAATGCGGCAAGGTCTTTGTTGTATGAACACATCACATTTATTGTCAATCAGTTGCGTTGACGTCACAGTTGGTTACCTCCATCAATTTGAGTGTTGCATTATATGTTAATAGTTACTAGCAATTAATGACCCGACTCAATTCTTTCTCAGTCGATCTAGATTCAATGTTACCATGGACATATTTTCTTTTGAATTTACAGTACAAGGATAGTGATTTTCTACTTGACCAACTGGGCTATGACAAGGAGGTAAGCTTTACAAAATTAGCAACACTTAAAGGTTACACAGTGATACATATCACAGTTTTGATTTCATGTAAGCATAGGCTAATTGACTCTTTGTTTAAGGATGGATATAATATGTTAAAACACGGAAACAAACATCACTTGATTCAACCAAAGTTCAATTAAATTCTTCTGTGTACAGCTTTTGTGTATAGCAGTCAAGTTATAGCAGTCATTAATAAGAATGTTAAAAAATTCGAGACATTTTCATTTTTGTGTTGATAGCTAATTAAACATTTGAGTACCCTATGTATGTAATGGCCTATATTATAAAGCCTAGAAAGCTATATTGATGATTTATGTATGCATATTCACATTGACGTAGACGTTACTAGTGCTAACGTGGGTTCAAAAGCAATCATCATGTATAGATATTAATATTTTTAGAAAGTCTATTTTTTTATTTAATCGATTTTACCATTTTGATTAACTTTACATTTCTTTTTTCAGGCGGAAAGCATAAGAGAAATGAAAACCTCGGTAAAACGTTTAATTTATGTTACCTCTATTATAATAATATACAATATAGATATACTATCCTCTATATCACATATAATAGAATACCTATATTATTATAATGTACAATATATGATACTCTATATCAGAAAAATAGAGGTAATATCATTACCTCTATTATTTTCTTTTTTTAAATAAATACAGCTACTAATAACCGGTTAATGGAAGGCACTGCTGACATATTTAGTTCTCTTTCTTTATATAAAATATAGAACTATATATTTTATTTCAATCTAACTAAACAATAACTGCAATGTAACAGCTATGAAAATAAAAACGCTCGCAGAATTAAAAACCCAGAGAGTAAGCCGGAGGGAGGGGACATGCACACATCGGTAAGCCGGAGGGAGGGGACATGCACACATCGGTAAGCCGGAGGGAGGGGACATGCACACATCGGTAAGCCTGAGGGAGGGGACATGCACACATCGGTAAGCCGGAGGGAGGGGACATGCGCACATCGGTTTTTGGTAACCTTTAAAATGTTAATACACAGATCCGGTTAATCGGATTACAATTAAATAATGTAGACAAAAACTGCATTTATCACCGCTCACCGGTGGCCGCATCGGCTGCTGTCGTTGTCCTGGGGTCTTTGTCAAGATAAATTATACCGTGGCTTTGTTTGTTCGATTCCACAATGGGCCGGAAATTTCCGGAAATTTCATAACTGAAGCCACTTGTTACCTGATTAGATCGTCTCTCAATGGGGTGTACCGTTGATATATTTTGAGACCGGTTAGCTTTTTTTTAGACCGACTGCAGTAAATGGCCGGGTAACTACTTAAAAATAAACCAATATAAGCGATAATATGTTCAATAATACACATGCATACTGTTATTGGCTGGGATTACAGGGTTGAGGCTAAGGAACACCCCTCTCTAATGTACAACATTTACCCATAGTGTTATGAGTCTGCTATCGACTACGCGGCACATCGATACATGTCAGAAAGAGTAACAATTAGTGTTAATGTACTCTGTGTAATATATCAGAGAACCTTAGCGGTGTCCCCGGGGTGTGGAGGAGGGGGTGACAAGAATTGTACTCTGTGTAATATATCAGAGAACCTTAGCGGTGTCCTCGAGGTGTGGAGGAGGGGGTGACAAGAATTGTACTCTGTGTAATATATCAGAGAACCTTAGCGGTGTTCCCGGGGTGTGGAGGAGGGGGTGACAAGAATTCTGGAGCTTAACTGTTTCAGAGGCTTCGTGTTGTCTCGCAGCTAGTTCATAGCACGATAATAAATTTCAGAGGAACTAATTAATTTTCTCCGGAATACATTTTGAAGTTCTTATTTTACAGTGTTGGGCCAGTGCCTCCATCTCGCCCCTACGTACGGACGCCAACCTCTAGGGAATACATATAGACATGTATGGCTACTGAGTTTATTTCTTTGACAGTCACCTGTTTTAATACGTTATTTCACCGAATCTTTCTTGTTTACAGCTGGCAAATGGCAAACGAAGTGAAGAGGAAATGTAGCAATTGACTGTAAACCAGGCTATCATGACGTCACCAGGAGAAGTTACAAAGGGACCATCATACAATTAGTGTACAAGCAGCGCATAGAGTGACCTGTTAAAGAATATTTCTGGCTTTTGCCTTTTATCGTACAGATTACTCTTGAAATGTGCCACCGTTTGGTAGAATAACGCACATACGCTCCTTCACGCACGTTATTTTACACCAAATCAGCCATTATCATCTCATATTTCTCTCTTATACTTTAATTATCAATCCTGTTTGAGTACTACTATGCAGTTTTGAGGTCAACAATGATTATCTTCAACTTAAAATCGATTAACAAATTCCTGACCGGATATTGGAAAACATGACGTATGCGATACTTTGTCAATACTATACATAA
>JAIPMN010023015.1:0-12051 GCA_020650975.1 Apostichopus californicus
TAAAATGATTAGCTAAACCGGTGTGACAATGTTTACCTCCCCATGAGTATTTTTATTCGACGATGTTTTTGTAGTATATTGAAGTCATATACATGTTTAAATACGTTCGTTAAATAAAAATCCGTCGCAATATTATTATTTGCGCTAGGTTACAAACGGATAACAGCGCTGTAACAGTTTGAAGCTAGCGCAAACGATCTCCTCGAAGATATGTCTACAAACGTACAGAATATCTCACGGATTTATTACAGCAGTTTCAAGCGAGGGGTGTTCTACACTGTCACATCGGCCATCTTGGGTAAAGAAAATCAAGTTTAAAAAAAAAACGCATTGTTAACTGCCACTACTAACCTCCCCTTGAATCAGGTTAAGTTCATTACCATATTGTGATTACTCAGTTACCTATATTAAACATACATTGCATACCTCTCCACTGACTATTCCCTCTCCTCCGAGCCCGTACGCAGAGCTTTATACGGAAGGGGGGGGGGGTTGGGGGGTTGGTACGTGATAGGAGAAGCATTTACGTTTGTATAAATAGTTGTGCTACGATGCAATATGGTACTATGTTTTGCAAACATATCAATTATATTGTGTCACATTTGATGCAGGTTAGTGTCCCACACAGCACGACCATTTTTTCTCTACTACAGGAAGTTGTTGACCTTTGCAAATAGAGGGAAGATACTTAGGTTCTTCACCCGTCGCACACCTTTCCCCGGGTATACAGGCCTGTCCCCTGCTGCAAGAATTAACAAAGGGAACGAATATTATCTCGAAGGGCAACAAGAGTAACATGGTCCGAGAACTGTTCAGTTTTAAACGTAGTCTTTCAAGCAGGTTCATTCGTTTAACCCTGTTATGAATGGTCCTTATCTGTTCAGATCAACCAAGAAACTACTTTCAAAAAAGAATCGGGCTCGAGGTTGTGGGGGGGGGGGGGGTGAAGAAAAATCTAAGAAATAACATGGAAAACATTGCCCACCAAAAGTGAGTCAAGGTCGGTATTTTTTGAGTGATTTAAGAAGTTTTTAGGATTATTACTAGAGTTGAAGGAAATGATATGATCAATGCCTTAGGGACTAAGATACTGAGCTGATCGTCAAACATCAAATGAGACGGTTCCACTGTGATAAACATGAGGTGAGATTTCACGACATTTATATTTATAGAAGAAGGGGGGAAAAATGTCGAGATCTTAAGGAAAGCTAAGGGCTTTTTCCTTGTCACATGTGACCTCTATAATGAAAGTGAACAAGTTTTGAGATTGCGTACAAGGGGCCCCAAATTCATTTTTTTCGTTACTTTTCTTTAATGATCTGCGTGATACCGTGAAATTTTCGTCGGGTTTTACGTCAAGAGAGTTCATCACTCCATAAAAATGCTTTTAACATTGCCCACTTGGGACATTCATTATTCGCTTTATTCAGAAGGTTTATTGAAACCACTTTTTGAGCTGGTACATGTATGTATGATCAAAACATATATCGTGCAACTAATAATTAGGCTGTTTCGCCGAACTAATCTTTACCCTATTGGCCTACGCCAAATCCTACGCCGCCAAAAAAAAAACCCCTGTTTAGTCTCTCTAAACTGTTGGGTGCAGTTGCGTAACGCCATTGGGAGCCCCGGAAACTCAGGAGCTCTAAGACTTAAAAATTTGGTTCGCAGAACGCATTGCGTTCAAAAGTGACAGATTCCACATCATCAAGACGATGTTGGAACCGAATATTATTGCGCTAGTGCGGTCTCGCAATTGCTCGCTTCGCTCCGCTTAAGGGGCCCCGTCTAATCCTGGGCACCCGGTGACCCGGTCCCTCAAATTGATCGTAACGCGGCTTGTTGCGTGTATTTACAGAGGGAGTGAGCAAGACTCCAAAGAACAGCGACAGGTTCTCGGCGTAGACGTACACCAGCAGACTCGGTAGGGTAAATCCATGCAGGGAGGACATGTATGTTAAGGAGTGAATACCCAGTCATCTCATTACACTGGTGAATCTTTCCAATAGGGTGTGAGGGTAGAGTTGGGTTTATTTGTGCGTATGCAGTTGCACTAAGCATTCACTTCAAGGAAAGGGGCCTTTCACTGCAATACCCATCTAGAATCCATACGAGTTACTCGATCATATGAATTTAATAGTAAGACAATAATGAAAGAGAAATCGAATGTACTGATTTCCAGGAATGTAACAGGACAGTGCAGAGCACATGAATGCAACATGAATGCGGAATGAATGTAACTCATCTTGAGATTCACATTCTTAAAATTCTCTTTTAAGTATCCGTGCATGTCTATAGACCCCATGACAGGGTGTGACAAAGATGTTATAGGTCAGTTTGTACAATTTTTATCACTTCAGGAATTGTTAAACCATCCTAAAATTTACAGTTAAAAAATGTATTATGTTAAGGCGAAATACTAATTCTGAGGACCAATGCATGTCCCTAGCTACCATATCACTGACAGTAACTTGACTCTACTCAAGTTATAAACCTTTCTGCCTTGAAGGGCATGTGAGGAGGAGGAGGTTGGGTGTGGGGTGGGGGTTGTTGGGACAAGATGAGCAGACAAGGCGAAAACGTGAGGAGGAGAAAACGAGAGGATGGGGGACGGGGCAGGATGGCATTGAAGAGAAAAACGCTGGTAAAATACAGTTGCAATATTGTCATCTGCTTGCTGCAATAGTGGGTAACAGCTTTGTCTGGATCAAAACCGTTTCACTGGATATTTGTGCTAGAAATGTTGGGAATATTATTTACAAACACTTACTTAATTTCCCAAGATGGTCTCTTTTTAGTAATTGTCACATACAACTGACTGTTATAATTTATTTAAAAGAAAATGGTTCTCATGAAGAAGATTAATCTCCTTTGATTAATCTAGTCAACTGTAAAATTCTATCGGTGATTCTACAAATTTTCTGAATTTGTAAGACCATTCAGCAAGCAAAGTTTTGCCCTCCAGCCAATCCCGTAATTTCTCTCATCAGAGTTTTCTTGTACTTCTGTCTTTTTTTTTCATGCTACGCGATTGGTTGGTTCGCTGATAAGATTCCGGTGTAATGCAAAATGTCGTCACTGGGTCGTTGACTTAATTATATCCTCGTCGTGGTTTTAACCAACAACAAGAGGCGCAGGTTTCCTCAACAGATTTAGTCAGTGGGTAATTATAAAGTCAGATTCACTTGATGGAAAGTAGTTTACGCCTCATCGAATTCTTAGTGAAGGCCCCCGGAAGGGAGGTGGAGGATGAAAACGTCCTCTCCTGTCTCCATCCCTGTCATGTTGAAAACAAAGCTCCGGGTCTCGGTATTATCAAAGAGAGGTCATCAAGTGAAGGTGAATGGAATACTTCTAAAAGAGTGAGATAAATGTGGCATCTGCTAGCATCAGGGGGAGGGGGGAGGTGTTCTCTAAGATTGTTCCTGACGCTAGTGCGTCAGTCAGAGTCGGGCAGAGGAAGAGTGGGGGGGGGGAGGGGATGTCAGAGGGTCTTGTAAAGATGATTTGTAGCTGTAAGTCACACCAAGAATAACTTACGAATAGACTTAACACTTATCATGCAAAGAAAAACAAATTAATTGTATCATCTTGTTCCAAAAAGTAAATACAAAAATTATATCGGTCTATAACCATTTCATATAAGATTTACCTAGCCTTAGCCTAACTGAACATATTCCGTTCTGCGATTATCATCAAAATCATTCATGTGATTGGGTTAATTACCTGTTTTTACTATTTAAACTTCAAATTTACACAAAATGACGTTAAATTATGGACTGTAGTGTAGATATCTCTGGACTATGAGGTGCCACTTCGACCAAGAAAACACATTTGAACTTAGAGTCTCGTTTCAGTATGTGTGACGTCATTCGACGAGCTATCCAGCCTAGCTGCTAGCATTTATACTCCAAGGTACCCTTCAACGAGACAGTTGATTTGCAGAAGCATATGTGCATGGTGGATACAAATTTAAAAAGCCTTACTCTACAAAGTTGAATGGCTTCTTGGTTGTGTTGATACGGCGCCTCTTTTTTTACATTTATCTGGAGGTGATCATAAAGTTTAATTAAGAAAATAGAACTAAATGCTTGAGAATCCTCAATCGGACTCTTAAAACGTTTCATAAGTGTGAGGTCCTCGGGAGTTCAAGGACCACCTTAGGGAATGTACGTCTAATCGCAATCATTCCCTCATATCAATAATATCATATACTGCTGGCCAATGAATAAGCTGTGAAATAGTGCTCTTTAAAATTTCATTTAGTTGGTATCCCTTAGACTCTTCCATCTTGTTTTGGAATGATAAAAAGCAGGTTAGAGGGCGTGCTTTTCTTAAATTAACTTGTTTGTGTATTTAAATGTGAGTGTGTTGTGCTGTTTTGGTGAGGGAGGGGATGCCTATAGTAGGGAAATACTGCTTAACTATTCTCAAAACCTGCATTGCCATGCTTGGCTAAAAAATAATAGCCCGTGACGTTAATTAAAAACTTAAAATGTCACTTGACAAATATCATATTAATTCTATTGTATTATTTCCTCACAAGTCGTTGTAATAAATTCGCATATCGTACAACACATGCTGTAATCTCACAACGTGCATGTATTATTAATAAACATGTATAAGCTAAAACTGCAGTTAGTACTTAAGTCTAAACTGACAAGCGCCATCACTTTAGATATACTCATTATATATTGAATATTGTTGATTAGCGTTAATCTTATACGTTTCATTTCATTTATTTTACTTATTTATTTTTGTTTTATCACAACATAAGTATGACATATGACATAGAAGGAGATAAGAAACAAAACTTGTGAAAGGAAGTGTACGGTACTAAAAACCCTATAGGGCTTGTCTGGTAGTGACACTCCCTGAAAAAATACAGAACTTTACAATTAGAAAAGAGAACCCAAAAAAACAAAACAAGCAGAACCACCCCTTCCTCTCCCTTCCCTCATCCCCCCCCCCCAGTTAGATTAACATTTTGAAGGTTGACATCTTTACGTCAAAAGAAGATCAATACACTAAGACTAGTTCCTCTATAGAGGTCGAAAGTATCATAAAACTTTGAAAAGTAAACTTTCCTTTAAAGCAACCCATACAAATTATTCTGAGACATAATTCACTTTTCTGGTTTATTTGGGCGCAATTTACTAACTATCCGGATTATTCGATAAACTTCATCAGCTGTATCGGATAGAAAGACAATCAAACTAATGGAGCCTGCGTGGGCACAAAAACCAAACTTAGGCTTCGATATTATAGGTTTCATACAATATCATTCTACACACCTATGCCTCCCTCTTCAATCAGAACTGTGTACACGTGACTTTGGCTATATGTTACTCACATGTAGCGCACGAGTGTTCCAAGTATTATCAACCAACGGTTTACACATGATCTTAGCTGCAACCAACCAATCAATTAATCAATCATTCGTCAATGCCGTTCTCTTATTCATAATAATCGAGTGATAATTGAAATTCAACAATAATATATGAACGAGATGTTTACGAAAGATTACAGAATGTAAGTGACTAATCGTGATGGTATTGATGTTGGACTGCAGGCTCATTGAGTGAAAAAATAGGTTGAAACAGCAACCTTACAAATTACAACGTTTCAAAACTATAAAAGAAACCAGGTTAAGTTCAGATAGTGGGAACTTATCTTATAATCCAGTGAGCGGTACAGATATGTCAGTCAATTGTCTAAAGAATGTGGAGTAGTCATTCCATAACCTATATAAACATTTTTTTTTATACGTAAGTACATACTATTATGTGGAACTTTTAATTGGCAACCTATAAATCTAATTTTCTCAATTTAAAAATCTTTAATTCAAAAAAGAATCACGTCCACTAAAAGAGAAACGACTTTTAAGTCAACGAGGGCAGTTTTATATTTCTCAGAATTTGCTTGTCGGATAAGAAGAGTAGTAGGGTGGTGTAGATTCCAGGCGTGACATTTACTTACTATACTCGCTTTGTATATACTATTCGATTACTGTGTGTTCTATATAAGTGTTGTTTCTGGATCCCATTACCTACATAAACGATTTATACAGGTAAGCTAATACATTATGACGTGTAGTCGTTCTCTGGTCTGTATTTTTTTGTTCCAGCTTAACCCTTTTTTCCACCATTCAAGGACAAAGATAAAAAACGCCTTCTTTTTCTATTTGAATGCCATGAACAGCAGATTCAACAGATCAATATAATGAGTAAAAATTATAGGATTGTACATTATGTACTGAGGATTAGTCAGTTTCATTGGTACTAGATGGTTGGCGGAGGGGGGGGGGGGATGAGGAGAGGAGAGGACTTCAGCTTCTAGGTGGGGGTCGGGATATCAAACGTTATATACATAGGCAATCATACATGAGAATGCACGATCCAAGGTTACATGTGTGCCTGGTTGTTTTGATCTAATTTGTAACAAGTCAACCAGGGGCGTATCCAGGGGGGGGGGGCGCAACAGGCGCGCGCCCCCTATTGGCCGTCACCAAAAAAAAAAAGTTTAGCAAAAAACGACGATGACGACCTTTATGTGAGATGTCGGTGATTTTGTGTCCATTTTTACTGGAAATGTTGCTTATTATTAAGGTCGAAAAATGGATCACATATGGCACCATTTTCCATTTCAGCCCTTCTTCGAAAGCAAAAATTTTCCACCCCTCCCCTTAGACCCATCCCCCAGGACGCCCCCCCCCCCCCTATTGGAAAATCCTGAATACGCCCCTGAGTCAACCATATACCTTTCGTTTCGTTTATTTCGTATCGTTTATTTCTTCCTTTAATTGTAGCTTTTACAAAGCATACAATTATAACAATGAATACAGAGTATGCTAATTACTAACATTATACAAAAATAGTGGCAGAACAATAAAGGAAGAAGAACCAGAAGGAAGTTTGCTGAAAGAAACTTTTCTAGTCTGGTCCCATTATGGAGTGATAATTATAGTACTGGTTTTAACTCAATAACAAATAAAGAAGAATCATAATCTAAGACAAGGAGCTAATTAGCCAATTAATAGTAGGTCCGATTATCTTTATTGTTAACTTCCGGACAATTGATATGGTTATATGTCCACAATAAAGACACTGAGTATATTTATCAGAGGCGAGATGTATGTAAACCATGATGTTATAAGCATATATTAACTCATTCTTGACTTTTCTTATGACGACATTCTTCGTGGGGTGGTTGCATTTAGCAACCATCCGAACCCCTCGGCCTTCGTATAGATGACTATTATAGCATGCCTATTTTCATTTTGGCTGTGTGCTGCGGCCGAGTGGATAAAGGCGGTGGCATTTGAAGCAATGAGGCTTAGCCCTCGGGAGGTTCCGGGTTCGATACCCGGCCGGTTCATTGTAAGGTGGGTTTTTTCCATCCAAGAGCAATCTACGGTTTTCCCGTCTGAAATGACATTCTAAATTAAAATGATTCCAAATTTGAGTTAAAATGTTGAATTGGAAGCCACCCGACGTGTAAGTTGTAATCCATAAGCCCGTGCGGGCTTCTCCTACATTGGTGGTCGTTTAAGCGTCGTTAAAATAACTGTTGATTATCATTATATCAGTATTACCATAGGTTTTCCCTTCACTATAATATACAAACATGTTTCGACTTAGCACAATACGTTTCAATACAATCAAACTATAAACAGCTTTGCTGCACGTACATTGTATAGCTTCTGTATAGAATTATTCCCTAGTCCAGATTGATGAACTTTCCCATCCGGGCCCATCATATAATCAACGTTTAGACCACTCATATCTTTAATTGATTTATTGTCTTATAGCTCAGTGAAGCCTACGGGCAACTTCCTACCGATATCAAATGATGACGTACCTCATTATTGATCGAAATTTAGTTGTCGGATAAAAGTTTTTTAGCCCGTGGGCTTGTTGGGAACATGCATGACTATCAATAACACACATAGGCAAATCTCAAACGCGATAAACAAGAAAAGTGCAGAAGATGACATCATCTAAGCAATCCATCAGTCTGAGAGTGTATGTTTCGTAAATAAATGGCCTTAAAAGATGTTGAGTGGAGTCGGACTACTTATACTATAGGCGGTAACATTATGACTTCCGGCCAAAGATATCCCGTTGATTGCAACAGAATATTCAAAAGCTAGGTTTTGACATGTTTAGTTTACATTTCTATAAATGTTGGAATGCCATCGCTATTGTACCCAAAGTTACATATGTTAAAATTGCTGGAAGTGGTTATGCTAGACACAATTATCGTCTCAGTTAGTTTAGAAAGGTGCGAAATTGTTTGGACGTTGCAAATGATGGTTCGAATTGAAGTAGTGAATTTTATTTACATTTAATCCTAGGTCAGCAGCCAATCAGCTAATTGCTTTCACTGGTTTGAAATGCACATGATTCAAATAAACTCTATAATAATTATGCACGTTTGCAACCCAGTTTCACACACGAAGCCCAATAAGAAAAATGCCAAAAATGTATTTTTGAGGAAGATAATTGTGGTCTGGGGTAACTTTCGTACATAGATAAGGAGGAAATATGAATATGATTCAACCATATTCGACAGTCTACGACCTCAATTCATATATTTTTTGAGTTGAAAAGACTGATAATTGGCACGTGATATCCATAATTGAATAGTCTGAAAATCAGGTGTAATTTTCATAAAACGTCGATTGTAATTTTTCCTGGATCGGGTTTCTGTCACTGCAGAACATTTAGAAATGGTAGATAAAAACCAAAATCAACAAATGTAGACATCTTAACATCTGACGACACGAAATAACCTTGTCTGTGACGTCAATGATATCGACATACGTAAAGTTAGATCGAATCTAAAGTAAGAATTTTCAATTTTATGTAATCTAGAAAAAATATCAATTATAGTAGTCCCCCGTATATTAATAATGATTTTATCATTACTTCCTGTTGTCGCCGACGTCTCGAGAAACGTAACACGTGGTAAACATGCCAATTGGCTATTTATTTTATTTATTTGTATGAAGATTTTCTATAATTTGCATGCATTTTGTATGACTTATACCCATTTCCTGAATTAATATAAGTACTTCTTATTAAAGAAAAATCCATCAACTCTTAACGACAACTTAAGCTTTGACGCTCACACTTTCCGGTACGAATTTATATATTCATTTTATTTTATTTTCGTTAATTTATTTATTTATTTTATTTTTACATTCTACATCGAACAATATAAAACATAATATCTAATAGGAATGTCTTTATTCATCTTTCCTTTTCGTCTAAAATATCCAGTATGCCCTTGACTTACTAAGATATAATATTTCTGACATAGTCAGGCACGATTACTGCAGACTTTTTATGGTTACGATCAATTATTTTCTGGAACATTACAAGAGGTTCCCAAGGGGTGCGAGTAGTTCACACCGATCGATAATGGCAGTATTGTTGTCCTTGTGGCTTATATCATCTACCACTGTCGTGTCATGTGACTTGTGTCACGTGACTTATATTATCTCCCACTGTCGTGTCATGTCTTTCATAATGAAATCGTCAGTCCCTACAGTTAAAGGCATTGAAGACTCGTCCCAAACCGTGTGCCGCGCTCTGAAAAAAGTTAACTTTCCGTTGCTTGCAAATGACGTTTTTTTCTTGTCGCTACAAAATGCAGACAGTAATGAAACGTGATACCTTGTTATCTTTTATCTAGACCTGAGATGTCCATCGCTGCTATGTACACTGTTGTGGGTATTGACCGTAGCTGTATGTATTGACTGTACACTAGTGTCTAATTGCCGACGGTAGCAAGCTGTGTGTGTATTTTCTAGGATCGATGGTGGTTTCTAACACTTCTCTTACACCTCATTCGAAACTGGGTCAGATTACCGGCATGAGACGTTTCTGTGTGCTCGAGTCTTCACACCCTTTAATATACACCATTATTTCCCAGCTTTATACAACACTTTTTGAACAATATCATCCAGAATAAAGATGATAAGGAAGAAATAAAACACGATAAGGTTTGTTAACAGGAAAAAAAAGACATTTATTCACAGTTTTATTGACAGCAATTATTTTCATTGCTTGGCTACATATTTGTCTTTCTTAATAATCAGCTAATTACCCCGCATGTGTCGAAGTTGTATTGTATACCTTTAATGTTATGCAATCAACGTTCATGACACACATTAATGGACAGTAGCAAACATATACCTTGATCTAGAACACAGTGGCATGGTTACAGCTTCCCGTTAACATTTATACGACGCAGTCGACTTTCGAAATTGTAATAGTATATACGTTTAATATTGTTCCTTAAGGTACACTCTAGAAATTGAATTGGTTTTCAATTAAGCAATGTGAGATACCGAAGGAAGATTGTATTCCAAGTACCTGAGATGTTTACATATATAAATCATTCAGGCATAGTTATATAGTGACTGGATTAAGAACCGGGTCTTCTTCTTATTCTATATAAGCCATAATTAAATTTCATGCAAGGGGCGTTATTTGAACGCCGTTTTCTATTTCGTTTTGAATAATTTGTACTATATATTCACCGCCAAGATTTACTATTCCCCTGTGTATTTCAAGGTACTATGTTATAGTGTTACAAATGACATACATCAGTTCCGCTATGTGCAGTTCTATCAACAACTTAACGCCAGGATATTTCGTCATCAAACTGAAAATTATTAACAAAGAAATACAACTTCTTTTTAGGATCATCACCAAGTGATATTTGCTCCTCAATTATTGCAACATAATCCGTCCACATGTATCAATTCAAACTCCTAATATTTCTCAGGAGGTAAGTTTATCTTTACTCCTTCACCAAGAGCAGGCGATACTTCGCCTGCACGTGCTGACATTTTGTTAATGAAAGTTCCAATTTGCTAGATGTTAAAGTCGGCAAGTTTTCCTTTGATGATTAATTCAAAATGATACCAAGTGCGTATTTGAAACAATTCCAAAATGCGCCGCTAGTGGCCTGTGACAAATAGTTTTGATTTTCGGTACCATAATTCAGAAAGCAATAAACTATTTTAACGTTCCCTTTATCTTAGCTTGATGCGGAAATGCGCCGGCAAATCACCGATAGCATAGATTCACGGGTTTTTTTATAGGTCATGTCCGATATCAAGTAGATTGGAGCGTTAAGCAATGAGTGTCATCCTTAATGTTCAGTCAAGACTTGAAAATGCCGTATGCCAAGGACCAATGCCGTATGCCTAAATCTCGGTGTCATGGTAACCCACATTGCATCATTTTATACGATTTTATTCATCTGTTGATTATTTTCCATAAATTAACACATTTCCATAAATTAAACCTTACGTTTCAGAGGCTTCACTCAATGAAAGATTATAGGCATGAAATGGCATAATACAACCAAATTCTATTTAATGGAAGACATTAAGGTATGTTGTAACTTTGAGTTCCAAGGTACTTCTTTATAGGAAATAGGTTATACATACAATCTAAGCCGCTGATGTTTCTAATAAACCAGTGACACAATCCATTAAACCTGACGTAATTGGTCTGTACGTCAAGGGAAGATGAATCTAAAATGATTTAATCCCCTAACAATTTGATACTTTATAAGCGGGAGTTTAGGCTACACAACATAGAGCTTGCTTTTGAAAACAAGTTTCTCAGGGTTAACTGATGTCACTTTCTGTATTCTTGTACTTTTTTCCCTTATATCTGAAGAGGTGATGAACTTCTCATGGGCAGACACTGACATACCATACCGCTGTTGTATTCAATGCAATACTCGATATATGAAACGAATTGATTATGAAATTAATCACCAAAAAGCGACTCTACTTTCATTAATGCAGCGTCAGTATTCGAGATTCCTAATAACATGATTAAAGACACAAGATATGCACGGCAACATTATCTGAAGTGTTTATTTAAAATCATAAACTTGAAACCTTTTCATCATTGCAAGTACCTCTTACCGAAATCATTTTCATTAGTCTTAAAGCCCATGTGCGTTTATCTACGGCACATAGGTGAAGAGGCCATTCCCCTTCGATGAACTAACTAATTATCG
>JAIPMN010023016.1:0-24727 GCA_020650975.1 Apostichopus californicus
TGAAACGTCAGGCCAACTTACTATTACACAAAATGTAATCATGTTAGACTTTACCTCCTCTTGAACTTTGACGATTCTTTGTGTATGTATTTGTCCCTTCTGTTACTGTTACTTGTCATTCAGCCTCTGAAGAAGATCCTGCTAGGATCGAAACGTCAGGCCAACTTACTTTTACACAAAACGTAATCATGTTAGACTTTACCTCCTCTTGAACTTTGACCTTCCAATGTTCTTCTTTCTGCTTCGTGATAGCCCTCTCCTGATGAAGCTGATCTCTAGTCCTCTCCAGTTCTCCCCTTAAACTGATCAGTTCTGGAGACGGTCGAGACATCTTCTCTGTTAATTGTTTAATGAGTTCTTCATTTCCTAGGAGAGATGAAGTAGAGAACATCCAGGGTTCTGTATAAATATATATATCCATTAAATACCAGTACCCTGAAATATCTCCACAATATTTCAATCATATCCATTCCCGAAGGACCTGACATTTAATTTGTTGGAGCTTTCTTGATATCTCAAGGAAGCTCAATAATTCTTTTTTTTTTTAATTCAAAGTAATGGAAGAAGCACTCAAGTACAGTATAAGGATTTGATAGTAAGGAGCTGGTTAAGAGCCTCTTAGGTCATATAAAGTACCCTAAAAATCAATAACAAGTTGATTAGAGCTATATGACCTGTACAGTTATATAGCAAGATGGATGGTGTTTGTGTAACAGTAACTGGGAAAGTTCAGAATGCTGTAGAAAAGCAAACTTATTAAAGGTAATGTATGTGTAAGTGAATTTGGACACTTATTTCTAAAGGGTTTTACAGTAGTACTACACCTACTGTAGTTATAACAATTCCAATTAAAATGAAAGTAGGAAAATGTGACAGTCAACTTAAATTACAGATTTGGATTGGATCATGCAAACTTAAAGCATATAAACAGTACATACATTATAATGACTGCACACCCAGAGACTGGATCTAGCTAGTACTGCAGTTGCACCATGAGCTGCAGAAATCCCCTCTGGTACTGTAGTAAAGAGGGTTGCCGAAGAGTGAGTAGAATCTTCATTCCGCAATCCATTGCTTGCCAGATTGATTTGGGTATATACTAGTGCACACTTTTTTTCTTTCATAAATACAAATTGGGCCACGGGGAACAATTTTAGTTTAAAAAACTTTGTTGAGCAGTTTTGACAGTTTTTACAAAACATTTGTTTCTCACAAATACTGGAAATAATACCATCATTCTGTGCACAAGTACAGAACCTGCTACCATAGATACATCTTTACATTTGTGTGTAGTTATTTAATCCTGCTCGCACAGCATATTGCGATGGGATAACCAGATAACTTAGCTAGCTAACTGTGGCCCTTAGATCTCTGGTGATGTTAATGCAAAAAAAATCCAAAATTATCTTGCATTAGTAGGTGGAGGAGGCGACATAGCCAGCTACGAGAAAATAGAATTTGCTTTTTGGACTTACTCCTTTTTTCGGCTTTTTCTTCACTGGCTGCTTCTGCTAGTCTCCTGATAAGGAAAGTAAAGAATACAAAGAAAATGGGGATGCTAATAAATTTATGAAGATGTTGGTTTTAAAAGGAAGTTTCAGAGATTTGGTAGAAATGATATTATTTAAAATCACTTCATTATAAGAACTGGAAATATATATGGAGATAAAAACTAAATAAAACCTACTTTATTTTGTTTAATAATCATGGCACTGGTGACTCAATTGGATGAATGCAAATACGATGGTCTACACTACAATCATATGGTCTACACTACAATCATATGTTCGACACTATAATCATATGGTCAACACTACAATCATATGTCTACACTATAATCATATGGTTTACACTACAATCATATGGTTTACACTACAATTATATGGCCTACACTACAATCATATGGTATTCACTACAATCACCTGATTAAGAACCTTAGATTAATTTTCCTTAATCCACCTAATTGCCAATGTAACGAATTGAACAGCATAAACCAATATCAGTTTCAACTATGGAATTTATGCATTCACTTTTGTTGTTCGTACACTAGTGTACTGTAGGCCTATACGAACGTGTATACATCATACCTACAGCACGCTTCAAAGTAAATATAAAAGAACACTAAACAGGTTTTCTCATAGAATTTCCCACTTGCCGAGCAATGAATGCTCCAGGGGTAAATTTAACATAATTAATGTTACCCGGAGATGAATACAAAAGTCTGAAAATGAAGTAATATATACTCAAAAGGTTTTATCCTAAATGAAGATCAGATCATGTCACCACGCATTACTGAGTCATCATAGTGTTACTTATACTTTATCCACATTAGTAACATCCATCATTGTTCATTTACATAATTTAGTACATGTACAGTATGTATAAATTTACAAGTGACATACAATTAGCAGTTTTACCAAGGTTAAAAGGATTTTGTTCACGAATAGACATCCAAAAATGTGTTTTTGACGAGACAAAAATTGGCACAATTCTTTACGATAAATGCGTAGCGATCGCTGCTATAGTCGTTCTGTATCATAGGCTTTTTCATAGCAGTTTTTCAGGTTAACAAATTTCGTTCACGAATGAAAAAGGCAAAAATATTCAAGTTCCATCTAGACATTAAAGTGTCACAAATCTTTGGTTTTATATTGTATAATTGTATACTGTATAATTGTACCACAGTATACCATGTTAGACAAATTATTTCTTGCATGAGTTGATAGAGCTTCAAACACATAGTGACTGAGTTGCAGACTTTCAAGTAACCAGACACTTCATTTAAAGATTAATTTCAGTCATGGCCTGTCATTTTCCTGACTCCAGACTTCAGTCAATGTATTTATCCTTAAGGTGGGGAAAAGATGACCTAACTTGTTTTTAGAGTCAATTGACCTTTGACATTAATAGTGAGGTACCCTAGTAGTCAGGAATCATTACAACACTGACATACAGCTAGCAGACTTTTATACATTCCCCACATTCATACACGTGCTAGGCTCGAATGCAATATTTATGCGATTCAGACAAAACGGTACCACAGTATTGAGCAGATATTCTTAAACCTGTTAATTGTCAATTACAGCATTGAAAGTACAGTGTGGAGAAAAGAGCCTTAAATTCAAACAAGGACATGGACAGTGTCAACCAGATTACAAGCCTCTGGAACTCTGTTGGAAGCCAAAAGGTCTATAATGACATCTCCCTTGCCTTTCCATCCCCCCCCCCCTTGCACCACACTCCCTCCCTGGTATACAGGGTTCTATATAATTATTAAGTAAGACAGTATTCCTGTTTTCTCACCTGTTTATATAAATCATCAAAGAGGGTTATTAAAAGGTTATCTTACACAAGTAGTTAGGCAGCAAATATATATATGAAATATTGTTCATTTCATATCATCTACTGATTAACCAATGCAGCTTCTGAAATCCAACATTTCTTTTAAGAACAGAATTTGTCCAATGCTGTAGATATTTTGTACTTTTACCCATATTTTACCATATTTTGGGTAACTTCTTGAAAAGGAAAGTTGCAAACATACATGCAGTAAATATTACATACTGTACAGCTTTCAAACAGAGATACTGTATCACAATATTTCAGATTTACACATACATTTGAAACATTTAGAACTATGTTTACACTGAATAAAGGAATTAAGAAATGATGAAATTTTAAGAAGTGTTGCAACTTTTTGCCACAATTTCTGAAAACAGTGCAAACTGTTGTGAAGGTTTAAATATAAAAAAAAAAAAGATAAAAAAAAGGAAGATGAGAAAAACATACAAAATTACAGTTATTGTTGTTTAATACACTGACACAACTTCACACATCAATAACAGTTTAAAACAATCTTAATTTGTAGAAACAAAAATTTAAAAATTTAAAATTTGATAATGATATATATGAGAATTGGATAGTTTACAATTTGTCATAATTTACCAAATCTTTGGTCACTCTGCCTTATAATCTGCCTGTCTTTGATATAATAAATTTAAAGTACAAAAGATCTGTGAACATGAATATATAAAAAATGATGAAATTTACTGTATATATTACTGCTCTTAATATTGTGCATTTAACTGAACACTTTACATATCTCAACCCTCAAGACTTTGCATTTTTATATTATCTAAAACTACTCTCACCTCATATATAAACATTAAGAGACTTCCATATATCCAAGTCTTCGTACACAAATCTTCATTTAAAACAGAAATGACACAGTTTTAATTGAGATGATATTGAAATGATAAGTATCAATACATCCTCCACTTAATATACCTCATTTCTACTTTCTCCCGAGCCTCTCAGATTTAATGACAGGAAATCTTCCTCAATACATAGCTCGTCTAAATTTGTAGGTCAATCAGAATTCTTGACGAGACCGATACATACAGGGATCGGTAGATTCCACGGAAGATGAATAAATTTGAGATAAGTGGAGTAAAATAGCGAAAGACTTGATCGTGCACGTAGATTTAGGAAGTAGAGATTACCGCTGCAGCTGTATGTATATGCTGCGAGATTTAATTCACGATGAATCAATTACTTCGAACAAGGTCAATCATGAACACGAACTCTACCAAAACACCTGGATTCACCTTGAAGATTTACGAATATATCAAAACAGGAAAGAGTCATGTAGGTAGTGTATATAGTGTGTGAATTAACCAGAGTTAAGAAGATTCAGAGAGAAAGTTTAACAGAGGAAAACACAGAACTAATAATTGAGGGGAAGAATACTGATTTATTTATTATAATGTTAATACAGTGATTGTACTGCACAGGAAGTGGTGGAAAGGGGGCAGTAAAATGGGTGGAGACCTGAAAGGATGAAGTAAGGGGTACGTGGAGGTAGAGAGAGAAGGCCAAGGACTGAATGAAACATTTAATAATTATTAGTGTATGCAAATTCATTGATCAGTGCTAAGTCTGAAGAAACAATAGCAATGTCATAAGTCAAGTACTAAGTCATAAAAATCACATGTAAACGTATTCCTAAAAAGAAAGAACATCCTTAAAACTGGTCCAGCCAAACTGCAACTTTAAAAGCATCTAGAACTTTTTGAGTGTTCGATGCCGTGGGATAAGAGTTTCCCTGCCATTTGCATACGGTATATATATACGCGGAGGATTTTTATTCTATTGACCACGATTTTGAACAGAAATTTACAAATTTTAAAGAACTTTGTATCTACTGTGTACAGGAACTAAAACCCAAACAATCTATAAATAAATTTTAAAAATAATTCAAAACGTTTGGAGTGACATATTCATATATCACTGATCACTCCCAAAGCTACTAACAACCCTTATATGATAAAGTCCCTCCTTTGTCATCAACAGTTTAGTTTGCCGTTTCATGAATAAAAACAACTATCAAATTTATCTGCCACAACATTGATGAAATTCCCGAAACCTTTATGACTGCAGACAGAATATTCCCCAGAATCGAATCCATTCAAGATAAAATTCCAATACTCCAAGTTTTCAAACGAATCCTTCCAGTGAAAATCCAGTTAAAAATACATAAAATTCTCAGGAGTTTAAGACTTAATTGCAATTTGCACAACTTATTTGAAAAGATATTTATCGTTTGCAATTCATTTTAGAACCAACCAACGGTCTATTTTTATGTTTAATATAGAAGCAGTTTGCTTTGCACGATTATCGCTATAGATAGAAAGCACTCAAAGCAACCTACCGTATGAGAAAGAAAATAAGAAGAGAAAAATAAGAGCTATTGGAATCTTTTACGCTTCATAAATGTAACATTAACCACACTATATTCCTGAGTTGTACATACAGTTTACATGTTGTACTGTTCAGTACTATAACAACCCATTCAGTGCTGGGTGACAAATCAGTCATAGTTGAATATCTATATTTCATGGAATTTATAATTTGGTGTGCATTGTTTAAGTAGCAGTTTTGAGGTTTAAAGAATTTGGTTTAATACTCATATTCTCATAACATGGTAAAACACACATAACACTGCAATAGGCTAGTACACTTAACAAACATTTAGAGAGAGTCTGAGAGAACAGTACATGTTGAAATCTTGGGTATTCTCATGTTACACTATTAAATTGTATTTACTTTAGCAAACATGTTTGAACAATGTCATGACAAGTCACAAGGTCAAGGCAGCTGTCTACACATGTATGCGTCCTACTAATGTTTTGATTAAACAAAGGAGGTACATACCATTTTCTTTGTCTGTTCGTTTGGACTTGCTCGATACATGCACATGGGCCAAAATTTGGCAAACAAGTTATTTACAACTCAATAGTACCCCCTGCCCCCCCCCCTTCCCCAAAGATTGCTTCAGACCAAGAAGATTAAATGCATAATGGGGCTTAAAGAGACTTTTAATATATTTGCCCTAATGCCCTACAGTATCTACACATTGCCATTATTGTCAGGATCAACCTGCAATGTCTAGTTCATGTTAACCTCTGTTCAAAGTCACTGACATTACAGTTAAATTTCAACAATGTTAGTCGACTCCATAAAATTGTGAAATACAGTTAAATTTCTACAGTTCAGCTTTGCTTCAATTCAGCAATGAATTTTCCATTTTTATTGAAACTGTAGCAGCTTTTACATTTGGTCATGACCGATTTGATCAAACCTGCCATACCAGTAAATTACTCACAATAAGTTTTCAAAATTGATCAAAATAATAGATTACTTTGCCAAGTGAAGAGAGAGAGAGTGAGAGTGTGGCAAAGTCATTTACCAATGACTTGATTCAATCCTCAACACATTATCTCCATGCAGACACTATTTCATGTAAATCTAAGTTAATCATCTGCAGGTTAAAAGAATATAAAAAGCTTGGAAAATAATTTTCGATCTTTTTTGACATTTTGTTTTTATTAACCTAAATGAAACTGAGACCACTGAAGCCAATGAACTTGTTATGGGATATTAGCATCTAGTAGCTTCTGTATTGACATTATTAACCAAAATTAATTAAAAATGTTACTTTAAATGAGACCAACCTCCTCACTGTCTTTAATAAAAAGATATATTTTCTTCATCTGATTCTCATTTTTAAATGCATATCGCATTAATCAATACAGAGATGTACTTAAGTATTAGACACAGTCCTTAATATGCCCATGTATGCATCAACTAAGTTTCCCATCTAAAAGCACAACTTAGAACCCTCCTATTCAAAGTGGGATCATGAGCTTTTTCATGGTCACAAATAAAATTTTGAAGGGTTGTCAAAACCTTCAACAGAAAGAAAAAATGCTGATATTTGGGGTGAAAAATTCTTGATCATAAATTACTTAAAAGTTGCAAACTGTAACACCAGTTTGCAACTATGCACCCTTAATTTTTTTTTAAAAATGGAGATACCTCCTTCCAATAGAGTCCTACCCCAGATCACAGCAACTGCCACTGGGGGTTGGGGATTTGAGGGGGTAGCCAAGATGACAAATGTGAAAACTGGGGATCTCCAAACAGAAGAAGTTTGAATACCAGGGACTTAGAAGAGTTATCATCTGTAAATAAATTGAAGCATGACCCATACTGATATTTAACTTACAGTATATAAAAAAAAAAATTATGCATACTGTCTTTATACTGTAAAATCAACATTCACATTTAGATGACCCAACCAGGGATTAATAAGTTTTACTTGAATAATTAAAAGGTATGAAGCTACTAACAATGAGATAAACATCTACCTCATTACCAGAGTTAAAAATTGTTACCTCAAATTACATATTTAGATAAAACTGTGTTCAAGGTCATTCGAATTTGATGATACATATGTGAACATTGCTTTAAAAATCAGGGAATAATGTACCCACTATTTGCATCTCAAAACTGCTATGCAAAATGGTCAAACTGCTAAAATTGTCAAATTGCTAAAAAAAAAAGTGGATCAAGAAGCTCATTCGTATTTCAATTCCACTACATGGATATTAAATAGTTAACTTACACAATATCCATATAAAACTAGTTCTCAATTAAATTAAATTGATAGATTGCCAACTTACTTTACATGCTGTCAACAGTATTTACACTTAATTGGAGTGGCCTCTATTCTCCAACTGTACACAATATCAACAGCTTACTGTATTCTAATGGCATTGTATTATTGATTTCCACTGAATTTTTTTGGTTAAAATGCCTAAACCAACTAAATTCTGAAGTAGAATAATTTTTTTTTTGTCAATTAAATCTAGTGATGTGTTTCATTTCACTGAGGGCAGGAGATGGACTGGCCTGAGATGTGACTTACAGGCAAAGTCAGGTTTACCATTTACATTCTTATAACTTATCATTATTTTTTACTTACATTTTGGTGTTTTCGAGTTCCCTCCTCAAGACAGCGTTATCTTCTTTCATGATCGGGTAGTCAACAATTCCCCGCAGTTTTTCTGATAGCATCTGATTCCTGTGGTTTTCAGAAATTAACTTTGTTTTCGACTCCTGTAAATGTTCCTGCAAAAATAAATCAGAAAATGTGAGAAAATATGAATTCCTCATCAGTAAAACTGTCAAAGTTCTCTAAGTGTAAAATAATCCTTCAGGACAACAGAGTGCACTGTCTAAACTAACCGGGTCAGATAAGGGTTAAACAAAACTTCAGATGCATTAAAAAAACAGGGAAAACAAAAGCAGACATTAGGAGACAGAGGTAAGAGCACATGTAAAAACAAGTTGCCTAAGGCAAAATTTGAAGGATTTAATCTGGTCGTCCCCACTGATACCATGCCTCATGTTTTGGTTTTCCAAACAGCCGACTTGGCTTCGGCTAAAAATGTAGCAATATAACCATGACCAATATGTACAATGTAGGAGAAATGAATAGGTTTGGTGAATAGAACATCAACTTCGGGGTGGGCGATACCAATTATTTATTTAGATACCATGCAATCTGAATTTGATGTAAGTAACAAGTTGAGGGCCTGACAGACCTACTCAGCTGATTTTGGTTGTCAAAAAAGATATTCGGCAGTCTCGGACTGACTGACAGACTACCATTACAAATTTGCCCTGTTACCCCTTCCTGATATCTGAGGGTGTCTAGCACAGACTAACGGCTTCACAACAACAGAACAAGGAGTAGAAATCAGTCTGGTCCAGCAAAAGAAGAGTAGAGATGCAGTCGGGAAGATTAATGAGAACCAATTCAGCTTTAATTTCTTCTCACCTGTAGGGCAGTGATTTCCTTCTTCCTATCTTGCAATTCTTCAGCAATTTTCTGGATGGAAGCATTTTCATCTGTTATTCGCTTTTTCTCATCTGAAATTGAAAGAAACTACGATAAGAAAATTCTGACAAGTAGAAGAACGTAGTGGGACTCCTTCCATCTCATACATTTCACAAATAAAGAGTAAAAATGAACATTCGATATTAATTTTGTTATCTCCGTCTAGAAGAAAATCTGGTCTGAAATGCACAGAGATCGCCTCTTTATTTCTCAAATAAATTTTATTTTACATTCAGACACTAAACTTATCTGCAATAGCAACAACTGTTGGACACTACAAAACTAAATATTTTGTAAAGAGCCCAGTAAGTTGGGTGCCACCTAACACATAAAGCTGTATTTTGCTTTGAATGCTAAATTTTATCAAGATATTCAATATGAACATATGACAGGTTGTAATCCTTGCGACAGAGTAAGAGATGAACGTATGTGTTTAATACAAACAATTAGCTGTTTTCTTATCACTAGTTATTTACCATTAAGTTCAATACAGCAGACAATTCTGCTGTTTTATACAAGCATTATATAGCATCAGTTCTACTGCAATTTTTGGTGGACTAAATTATCTGATTACATTTACTGGTGTGTTATCTCTTCTTTAGCCCCTCTGTATGGAAAGAACAGATTGTAGTCAAGTCAACTACAAAAGTAGCTTTTAGCATAAATTACAAAGTCAGTTAGTTACATTGGTGTCACAAGAGGTGATTAAAAATTAAAATGATAAAAATCGGACACTCAGTATGCTCTACCGGTATTCCAGAGAAACATTGGGTAGTGAGCAATTCAAAGCAGATTTAACTAGGCCTGATCAACTTTGCAATATACAACAAAAATATTATTGTCGTCAGTCATCACTCCCAGGTCTCAAAATTCAGGCCATTTACTGTCTAAATGACAGTTGATTCGGTTGGATTTCGCATGACTTCTGTTCCTAACATAATTCCTTTATTAATGCTTACTATCTGCAAATATTATTTGACTGCTGCTATATTGAGACTGTGCAGTAACCTATGTGTGTTGCAATCAAGGAATTGATATGAGTTACAAAGACAGGTTGAAACTGCACGACTGTGAAATTATTCAGAAGTGTTATTTTTTCATTTAAATTAAATTTTACCACGTATCAATCTTTCCTTCCTCTCCAGATCATGTTGTCTTTCCTTCCACTTAACCTCTTGGTCAAGTTGAAAACTTTAAAAGAAAAGAAGGAAAATATATCAACTGACAACAATATTAAAAATAACTGATTTTACATCAAAATATATGGAAACACAATTCTGTACAATAGACTTTATATGCACAGAGCTTGAAAACAGCTGTGGCTTTTATCTATCGTTGTATAACATACTGTGTGACTGTTTCCGTCTCAAACCCTTAATTCACGAATCTATCCCAGCGAGACAAAACTCCACTGATTTCACAGGAGGAAATGTTGCGACTAGTACACTGACATTAATGTTGTAAAATAAGTATAAAGCCAACAAAAATACACATGAGATATTTTGCTTTTTAATTTGTTAAATTTGGCTCACCGTAACAAATATAAATTATTCCAGTCAGCTTGGTGCTGAATCTTTGCAAAATAACTTAAGTTAAAAATAAAATATGAATATGAAGCTAAAATATAGAAAAGGTATGTTATTGTTGCCATGGTAACTGTTGACTGTATGAGATGGGTTGCGCCCAGAAGGGGCTTAAACATTAAGACATTTGAGAAAGAAGAAGGAAAAAAAACAATGTTAGTATCTTTAAAAATGTGAAACCTAATGATAAATATAAGAAAATGGAAACTTCTGAAAAACTTCTGGAGAAATTAAGGATCAAGACTACTATTTGAATCTATTTTTTGAAAAAATGTAGAAAGATGATCATACTGGCTGCTGAGTATGAAAGTATGAATTTCTGAAATCTTTCATTTGCTTTGAAGGAACTAATCAAGTAAACTTTCGAGACATCATACATCATAATGGGACAATGTCGTCCATTGGACATCTCTGAAATAACAACAACTGAAGGTCCCTGTCTACGTGGCCACTGACCTTTTAACTTCTTCTTGGAATTTCCTCTCGTAATTCTGTTCAATATTACCGACACTGGCCTCCCTAAACTTCAGGTTATCCTCAATCGCCTTGCGTTTGTCTTCTTCCAGCTTTGCAGCTCTGTCAAAAAGAGATAAATAATTTTAATTACTCTTTAATTTGTTAGAGCAATATTTTACAACCAAAACTAAATTGAGCCTGTAAACAGAATATATCAAAACAAAAACAAAACATGACACTGAAGAATTCCTTTTTTTGTCCCTCATAGCACAATAACTAGGATGACTCAAGCAATTCCCTTTTACCTTAATGTGTATTCTAGGTTTAACTTGTGAGTAAGCAAACAAAAAATCATCTATTACTGTATATAGATTAAACAATTGCTAACAAAATTTGATCACATTATACTGATGAGTTTTATCAAGGCTTCAATTTAATGAAACCCTACAGAATGGGAGCCATGAGACAGTATGCCATGTACTATAGCCAACAATCCACTGTTCTCTTTCTACACCCCACCCTCTGTCCACCACCCATCCCCCTCCCCCACACCTCTAAGAAGAAATGGAGTAGATAACAAAAGGTGTTTGCTAAAGAGGCATGCATGAGGTGTAAACAAAGGACACTTTCTCCTAAAACAGAAAACATACTCAAAGCAAGAAATGACAAGAACTGAACTACATTCCTACCTAGCATTGACTTCTGCCTCTCTCCTCAAATCTGTTTCTCTCTGTTGTAATTCCTTTAACTGCTCCAGCAGGTTTTGTCTTTGACTGTAAGTCTCCCTCTCTAAGGTCTGAAAGGAAGTTTTAGTTAAAACGATTAGTCTTATCACATAAAGGATAACATAATTCTTCCTATGTCAAACCATATAATTGTAATTTTGACCTGACTGTTTGGTCTGTCCACATTGTAACCTTTTCTACAATGGTCAGCTTACCCTACAGATAATGTCCTTCACACTGAACATTATCTCTTCTACTGTGGCATGTCGGCATGTTAAGTCCATCTTCGTTGTAACCTTTCCTACAGTGTTGAATTAATCCTGTTTGGGAGGTTCATCACATTGCTTTCTTTTCTACAGAGGTAACTTTATCCTGCATGAGACATCCTTCACATTGCTACCTCAAGGTAACTTTATCCTGCATGAGACATCCTTCACATTGCTACCTTTTCTAAATTGGTACCGTAATAATGAACCTGAGCAGTCTTCCCCTTCAATCAATTCTATTACAACAACAACAGCAACAACTTGCCCCCCCCCCAAAAAAAAAAACAAGGCAATGAAACATTTCCAGCTCTTCCTATCTAAAGATACCTGCTTCTTGTTCCCTGTCATGGGTTCTTGAATTACACAAAAGAGATTGTTTTACCTGCTGTTGCTGCCGGACTCTCTCGGATGTGGAACGTTCTCTTGCTTCCACTGCCTCTAGTCTGGAACGAAATGTAGTTTCCATCTGAAAGGAGACCAACCTCGAGAAGTAACTTTCTAATCGACACTATCTAAAGTAATTCACTGTGAGCTTGCCTTAGCAATAATGAGAAAATTTAAATTATAAACAAATGCACCATACCATTTGTGGTGGGAAGAAGCATTATAACCAGCATACATGTACAATGTAGGAATGCGGAGGGGTAAGTGGAATGAGGGGTGGGGTTGGAGGATGAGGGGAAAGGCACTATGGCCAAATGTCTGCTGCTGGTTGTTATAAAATAAAATCAAGTTTGGTGGGTTGTATTATTCATCATATAATAGCTACAGGTTTGCATACAAAGCATGTTCAACAAGGTATGGTTGTAATTTTGGCATTCTTCACAAAAGAAACAACTTAGTAGAAAGAAGTTCATCATTGCCATAATTTGAATCTTACAACACTAGAGTAACTTACTACACTAGCCTATCTTACTAGACTATCTCACTACACTAGACTATCCTATTACACTAGCCTATCTTACTACACTAGCCTATATAGTTTGTGTACAACAGGATGAATACAGGTATCAGTTCTACATGCACAGTCAATACTTTAATACAGTAGCTGGGATGAGTTTACCTCTCTTCTGGCATCTGATATTTCCTTTCGACTTTTCTCCTTCAGATCCAATTCGATCCTTTTCAGTTCTGTTTCCTTGTACCTGGATAACTGCAACCAAATAAGAGATATATCACTTATCAACAATTTGCCGTGAGATGAAGTTCTGAAAATCAAACTATTCTTCATTGCAATACAGAAGTTCCCCCAAAAAATAAAAAATTTGTCTCACAAACAGAAACAAGGTATTATAGGCCAGCACCAAGTTTTATGCAAAATTTCATAACATTGACTACTTGAAATTGAAATACAAATTTTAAAAGAGTTAAAAAGAGAAAAGTTTGGTCGGAACGGTGATCGAACCAAGACCAAACCTATCCTAAAGCTTACGTTGAGGCCTACACATCCATGATATCCTAACCTTAGGCTATCTACAGTAAACCTTACAATTTTAACTCTTGCAAAATGTATGCAAATTAAAACCCATATCATTCATTTTTCGTGACCCATGAACCCCAAACATGGCATACTGTAGCCATATCTTTTCACCACAGTTTGGTTTTTTGACGTTAAATTCTTAAAAAAATCTTGCTTGCTTGAGCAGGATTTTTCCTTACTTTTTAAGAATTAACTTTAAAATTCAAGACCCAAAAAAGAGGTTTCTTCCTTTTCTCTATTGCTTTTCCAGTATTTCCAGACCATGTGGGGAAAACCATGTGTAATTTATAACTCGGGCAAACAATTCGGGCAAAATGAATTCAATCTTTCCAAAAGACTCCAAAGGAGCATCATTCACAATGTTCTGTCTTCCAACTTAAATAAATATCAATAAATATCAAATCGTTATAAATAATAAAAATAAACAAGTGAGTTCTAATCTGTCTTTGTGAGGATATCCATGTAACAAATAACCTTTGAAAACGAGAAAAAGGAAGGCACAAATAAATTTGAAAATGAAACTTCCTTCACAATTTACATAGTACGAAATGACTGATGTACATCTCACCTCTAAATTCATTTCAGTCCTACTTTTGACCTCTATTTCTTTCTGCAAAAGGAGCAATCTCTCTTGGACGAGATGCTCTCCTCTCATCTTTCTCTCATTATCCAAGATGTTGTAATGCTCATCAACTTTGCTCAGTTTCTTTTCTGTAGTGTTCAAACAATGAAGAAAAAAACGACATAAAAAAGAAAGAAAGTCAAAGGTTAAAATTAGACACAAAGTCTAAATTTTAAGATATTAATACTTAAAGCTTTTCTTTGCCTTGAGGTTGGTAGGTGCAGTATGGATCATTTATGATCAAAGTCAAAGTCAAAGTCAAAGTCAAAGTCAAAAAAAAAATATTCACATACTGTAATTGGGTACACCTCAATCTAAAGAAAGTGATTGGTATCTTGAAAAGAAATAGCATGGAATATTTTTTAACTTACTCTGTTAATCTCCTTTAAAGCCCTTTTACTGTCTCTACCACGGAGATATTTTCCCCCAGATTTTTAAAGCATCCTTGGGAGGTATTTACTAATACCAATTCCTCACACACCATTGTAAAGAACAAGTTACGATACTGGTTTAGTACGATCTAAAATTATTACTTCCAAAAACAATGCGATTTCAAGTGCCAGGTGTTCTTTTCTTCATGGCACGCACGTAGGCGGAGCTTACTTGGAAATTTTCTCACCTAACACCTCTCTGATTGGCTCTTTGGAGTAATTTGTTACTTTTAATAGTACTTTAACATTTTGCTGTATTCCACCAACCTTGTAAAACAATTATATCTATTGTTCCTTTTGCAATTTTGGTTGACTAAAGTCACAGATTATGCACTCAATTACGCTCAATTCTTCCATTTACAATTGCATTTGCTGTCACTATTGTGACAAAATTTAGCACTTTAAAAGATCTAAAAGAACTATGGAGATTAAAAATTGTTTAAGACAGAAAAACAAGAAGAGAAAGTCTGAAAAGGACTAACCATCTGAATACCAATAAAAAAAACAAGTTATAAAGTTCATTTTCAAAATTTCCAATTCCTATGAAAAACAATTAATAATTTAAAAAATACAACAAAACCCAAAACTTTCTTTACAAACGCTATACTGACATTATGGAAGCAAACCCACTTGAGTAAGATCCATTGAAAAATAATCCCCTCTAGTATACATTTATGCAACCTGAAGAGACCACTCACCAATAGAGGTTTGGTAGGCCGGTAGTTCGTCCACCTGCACCACCTTGTCAGCTGAAGTTCTTCCGTAGAAACTAACCAACTTGATCAGTAACTGCCACAGGAAACCTAAACAAGATATAAACAGGGCAAAAGGAATTTTTAAGGATTTTCCTCACTTTTCTTGGTTGTCCAAACAACAAACTTGGTTGTCCGAAGAAAGTTACAGTAGCATAATAAACAAAATAGTGTCCAATTTGTACACTGTAGGAGGAGGTCTGCAGGTTTGTCGAAATAAAACACCAGCTTTAGGCTGGTAAAACTTATCGGATTGGGGAGGCCTTATCAGGTGGATCTTGGGCCTACCACTATTTTGGGTTTTATGTCAATATCTCCAATTTATCATTTTACCTATTTGTGATATTTAGAAACAATGCAGCCTGAGTTTGATGTGAACAACTAGTCGTCTGCCAGACAACCTCCACGGCTGGTTTTTATTGGTTTTCCGAACAGAAATTTGGTCGTCGTGGACAACCATTAAAAATTTGCCATTTTAAAGGACAAGAAAGAGGTAAAAGCTTTGTGGTTTAGGAAAGTTGCAAATCAGAAAAGACAATTGGGACTTTCCTTGGAGTTTTAAGTTTTGAACCTATCAAACCAAGAGATGTCCGATCACATTTTAACATCTGATAACTTTCGTACACCTTTGTCAATGTCAGTACATCAGTCCGATTGAAGCCTTGATGAAAAGAGAGTTTTAACTTTCTACGACAATTTTAGTGCATTTTTAATCAAACAAATCAGGTATTAATCAAAATAAGGTCACAACAATTGATCAAACAAGGCACCATCATCACATATTAACAAACATGTTTTGCTCTCATGTGTTTGTATTAGTTAACAGCTTCTGAAGGTCCTACTAGAGTAGAAACACTAGGCCCCCTGAAACCTTCATACATCTACCTTCACAGACCCTCACATAAGAAGAAATATTTAACAGTTTTCACTTTCTTTGTAACTTGTTTTTATAATTTTGAAAGAAAACTCGTTGGCAAATTAATGTTCAATTGCATTAAAATGGAACAACAGTTCCAAACGGTTAACATGTAAAGCCTCAAATCGCCATGATATCTTAAATTATCTTATGGAATACAGATTAGCAAAATACAGTCTAGCTTCCTAAAGACACTTCTTAAACAGAACTGAAGTCCGTACCTTTGTCTTCATAATATGGAATTTCTTTTGCCTACAAGGTGAAAAAAAAAGAAGAAGAAGAAATTATTAAGATGTTCAGGCGATGCACCTAAACGTTGACAATTCTTGTTTAAACGCCTGTCATAAACATGGGATAATTAGCAGCTGTTATATTCGGATTGAATAATCCTGTAATTTAAAATTTCTGCTCATTTCAACTGAGAAGAGGAAGGACAGAACGAAAGACAGGATAGGTGGAAGGGAGGGAGGAAGGACAGAGGACAGAGGAGGGAGGAAAGAGGAGGGAGAAGGGGATGTTGCCTTGGTGTTGCCTAGGGCACCAGGCTGTTTGTGCAACATATATTATCAAATGAAACCATTTCAAAATAAAGATTGATCAATTATTTCAGTTTAAGGTTAGAGAATTGCTGAATTAAAAGTTTAATACAAAAAATTAATAACCATAGCAGGCTATGAAACACAAGCCCTTTTCCTTCAACAAGGAATAGGCATAAAAAAAACCTAAACTTTGGCTTCCTACTTCTTTAAAATCTGTCAAAAATTAATGAAATCATTTCAATTTGCAGAAAGACTGTATCCATAAAATTCATCAATTGTGTCACAAATGTGGCAATGACTTGACAAAGGACTGTGGAATAACTTACGAGTTTATTGTAGAGAGGTGAACTGGGTTGGACGTGCAGTAGCTCCAATAAATCAGGAATTGTGAACATCTGCAAACAAAATGTAACATGATGACAACCTCTTGATGGTATCTACATATAAACAACTTTAATAAGACAATTAGATTAAACTAGTCCTGATAAAATTATAAAGAAACATCGGACTCTCAAAATAAGAGGAGATTGAATGTTGAACAGAGAAAACAAGTCTATGTTATGTAATATAATGTAAATATATTCTCAAAAGGCGCATTACATGTAAAAACATCTCAACGCGTCGTATAACATATAAATTACAAGCAATGAAACAAAATTATCAAATTCAGTAAAAATTAGAAAAGTTCAACTCTCTGTTACAAGAATAAGAATACTATTAATACGCCCACCCTGCCGTTTCAACCAATTTTCACCCCCAGCCCCCCCCTCCCCCTCCTCCAGAGAGAAGAAACATACTGTGAGATGAAATATCCTGTTTAAGATCAAAGATGTTAGCTTCCCACAAAATTGATAGACTGTCTCAACTCATTAACATTTTCTGGTCAAAGCAATGATTCAAATATTACGTGATAGTCTCAGAAACAATTCAAGTGCATCTTCATACCAGGAGTGATTGTTGTCAAAAGGTATACATACTTTATGTGACAAGGCCTAACGTTATGATATTGGAGTGCACACATATGATAGCCTATACCGCAAACTTTATATGAGCTACACAGTAAGTAACGTTGCAAGTAATTGTTGTAAAACAACATACTCTGTGTTCATTGAGCATTACAGATGCAAGAATGTTTCCAGACAATGGATAAGGACTATTAGCCAATCAAATCACGGAATTTTGGAAAAGCATCATTGTCTAATTTAAGCCTGAAAATCTCCGTAATGGAGTGTTGTTAACCCTGTACCTTGCGGTTGATAGTTATGATATATTTATTTTCAAACAAATTCATGGATCTGTAGGTGTAGGAGAACTTTTGGTTCTTGTAAGAAGAACTTGTGGTTTTTTGACAGAAATCATGAAAGATGTTCATTAAAAAATGTGTTTTATTATGTTTTCTTCTGACCTAGTTGTGAGTGTGTTCTTGGGGTTTGTTTCTTAAAAAAAAAAGTTTGCCACCCCGGGACGCAAGCAATTTGATCATTTGCGTCCCTGGCCAAAACAATGCGTCCCGGACGCAGAATCCTGCGTTCCTAACAGTGCTGATGACTATCGAAAACTAGACCATGATGGTCTAGTTCTAAGAGAGGATTTGAAAAAAAAAACGTACCTTTTCCCGTGAGGTGTCACTTTCAGGCAGGAATATTGATAGAGTGTATTCATAGTCGCATCTCTTAAGATGATCTGCTACAAGACTATTGACTGCCCTCAATGTCAGTGAGGTCTTCCTAGCATCTACCTGCTCTTCTTCTCTGCGTGGAGTAAAACCTTGCTTCATAGCGCTGTGCTGGAGCTCAGCTACTAGCCTCTTTCTAAGCTGCACCTGGAAACATAGTCATAGATAAAGTTATCAAGTGTAAACTGCCAATTGGGTTGTCTCCTTTGTTAACCTTTGACTTTCTTATCTTTACAGTTTCCCTTATATTAATGCATATATATTTTTATATTTCCTTTGATACATTTATTTTCCTGTTTAAAAATATTTTTTATTTAATATTATACATAGCCTATATAAATAAATAAATGAAACATCTTTGTTAAAAACTTAAATGAAATAACTTCAAAACCTTAAGTAACAATTACAAATTAACTGGATCATGAAAACAAACCTGGGTCAAGATAGACATAATGAAGGTTCATTCAATTTACCTTGAGAGCATCTTCCCAACCTTTCTGCTTGAAAGTCTGGTAGAGTTTACTCTTCAGTTCAGTAGCACTCATTGTGTTATGGTCTTCTTCTGACATGTCTGTAACTTGCTTGATGTACAGCTCCTCTAGAAAATGAATGAATGAATAAATAACAATTTACAATCATGTAAAAATATATTACAATTGAGGTGGGGAAATGGGTTGGCTTGCTGCTGTATACGGCTAAAAGCAACAGCCAGGAACAATAGGTAAACCGTTACTAATATAATGTTTCTTTCCTGTAAGATTAGCCCACCCAAGACTTGCAGTTTTTACAGGGAACACTATTTATGATGCCTTGAGGCATCTTGATCAAGTGTTAACTAGGAAAAGTTTACAGGATGAATTAAATTTCAACTGTGGTAGCCTAGGTCTGGGGTTCCTACTTGAAGAAAAAAACATGTCAATAGGGCCTAGTGCTTTCTAGTTTCTGAGGCATATTATTAAGACTTAAAATATAAGTTTTTATTTCACTTAAGACTTAAGTAGCCATAGGCTAGGCCTATACAAGAGTAACAAAATACTTTGTGTGACTGTGAGGTCGAAAATATGGGAGGGGTTACACCCGTGGTAGTGGTGCAATTCGGAATTTTCACCGATCGACGGTTGGTGGACACTGAAACTTGGCATATCAAGCTTTGCCTAAGTTAACGAAAGGCCTTACTCTGTAACTGTAGCCTGTTGGACTAGGGCATACCCTGGCTCTTACTTTTCTAAGTAACGTTAGGCTACTGTGGTACTGCAGCCACCGCAGTCTCCACTTAAAAACAAAACGGCAATTGTGCTTACTTTCGGCTTCTAAATGGACGTAAATAATGTCGGAGGTTACATGAACCAGCTTGGCTTATCGTCAGGATTTACTTTCAGTAACATAATGTAAAGTCCTTATTGATCGAAGGCCTTTTCAAGAATGCCGCCTGACCTATGTTGTAGTTTACTGACTTGTTGCAAGTCGTTTAAATACCCGACCAATGTTTTTCCGTACTGCCCAACGTTGTATTACATTGTTAGAACGGTAGAAAGAAGAACGTTCTTAGAATCACCGAAATTGTCTAGGTCTACATTCGTTTAATTAATATTTTGTCGTTTCAGTGTCAAATTAAAGTTATACGACATCATGCGACCAGCAGTGGTAGTAGATGAAATGTTTCCCGAGGGTCCTGGGTCATCAATCGATTTGGAGGAGGTATAATTAGCAGAACGGTGCTGTCAGTAATGTGTACAAGACCTGAATGTTTGGCTTAGGCTAACGAATGCCTATAATGTGCTACAGCTTAGGCCTTTGTATACAACATGTATCGTTAATGTAGAATATTTATGTCAGTACAGTCATAAAGTCACCACACCATCTAAAAATGTGATTAGAATGGTTTTCATATATCTTAGATATATTGTACTAGTAACATGGGAAACTTATCACTTAAAATAAGCTTCAGGAAAATCCCAGTAATTTGCACCTTATGAGGACTGTTATGACCTCACAATATTTGCAAAAGTCTGGAGAAGTTGGCTGAAACTGAAACTATGGTAGTTTCTCACATTTTTTTGACACAAGCACATAACTTGAAAACTCTACCTGATACACACTAAATTTAAAGGTTTACTGGTGTTTGCTGTAATGGACAAAATTTTCTTTGTCGGATTCTTTTCTTTGTCAGTTATCTGGGAAGAAATGTATTTTATTGTGGCATTTAATTTTAGCCTAACACACCTTAGGCTGGCCGCACACTGCCCCAAGTAAACATGACCGAACAGAACTCAAACTTGATTAGCAATAATTTTATCACAATGTTAAATTTGATTCATATTATTGAACAGTAGGTATCCAAATGTTCTGAATCCCAAAGCATTACCTGAGAAATTGTTCTTGTATACATACAGTATGACCATCCAGTTTTTTATATTGCATACTTGCCTTTGTTATTTTTAGGCTGGTGGAGCAAGTGGGATGATGATGGACCTAGCTGCAAATGAAAAGGCTGTACATTCAGATTTCTTCAATGGTAAATTCATGAAATTCTCTCACCCTTTTCATAGATGAATTCTCCTTGACAGACGTCACAGCTATCTTTTCTTAGGGTATTACACACCGTGCAAAGGTGTGTACACTTTGTATGTTAAAAACTTAACATTTCAATGGAAGAATGAAATCACGTTGCAGAGAATTTAATTTTGCTTTGTTATATTTGGTGAGCTATTTAAAAGCTGGAATTTTTATACCTCTTCATAGATTTTGAAGATCTCTTTGATGATGACGATTTATCATGATGGCCTGCTTCCAGATTGAGCTAGTGAAGGACATAACATCAGTGTCATCCCTTTCATGATGTTATGGACAACTGTTTGATGCAGCCGTTGTGTGTAGTGGCAACGTAATGCAGCTTAATTTTGGATTAGCATTGTGTAAAACTGCAATAAGTTGCAAACCATATTTATGGAAACAATGAAGTATTTTGTGTTCAGAATTTGTTTTTTTTTTATCTGAGAACCATTAATATCATCTAAAGGTTTTGCTAATTCTGCACCACACTACATTACAGTAGCTTGTGAGTTGTGTATGATTGGGTGTCATGTGGACAAAGTTTATAAGCTTCCATTGGCACTGTCACAGTGTGTGTCTGCTTGAGGTGTGAGTTCTATCTTTTGATCTTGTTTATAATATATTGTAAGTTATCAGGCAAGGATGAGACACTTAAAGGCATTGAAGACTCGCCCCAAACAGCGTGCTAAAAAGTTTACTTTCTGTTGCTTGCAAGTGAAGTTTTTCTCTTGTCGCTACAAAATGCAGACAGTAATGAAATGTGATACCTTGTTATCTTTAGCTGGACCTGAGATGTCCATCGCTGTATCATTTGGACACTTTGCTGTGGGTATTGACCGCAGCTGTATGTACTGACTGTACACTAGTGTTTAATTACCGACGGTAGCAAGCTGTGTGTGTATTTTCTGGGATCGATGGTGGTGTCTAACACTTCTGTTACACCCCATTCGAAACTAGGTCAGATTACAGGCATTAGACATTTCTTTTTGCGCCTTCACTTTTTTGAGTCTTCACACCCTTTAATAGGGACACTCCAGTGGCAGAAGATGATTGATTAATAAAAATGCCCCACATTCCTGCATTTATATGTCAAACTAGATCCTTACAGCATTTTGTATGGCAAAGATATATTTTCAAAGTTGGTGATATCTTGTGAATAATCCTGTTTGTGCTACAAACTGTCTTCTTGGTCACACAACATCCTTGCATAAGAGGTGAAGTGGTAAAATCTAACTTTGGGAGAACTGCTAGCTAATTCAAGCTCTGTGTATCACTTGATATATAAGAAATGAATTTGATTAGATTGTAAAGATCGTGTCGCCCAGAAATGTTTTCGTATCAGCTTTGATCACATAAAAAGTAGGAACTGTTTCCAGGATTTTAACTTTTACTCTAGTATTCTACATGAAACAGGGTTGCAGGGATTAAGTTTAATAATGAAATCTGTTTTTGTGAGACTTTTCTTGTTAATACTATCTGAAACAAAAAAGGCGCTTTTAACCGTTAGATAATTATTGAAATAGTTTTGACCCATTGTAGATTCACCAGTGTAACTGTTGTGGAGAGAGATACATTTGCACTGAAGATGACATCAATTTTGTTTTGGTCTCTTTCTGAAGTTCTTCTGTCCACTACTTGTGCAATGAAAAAGTGCCCAGTCACTTTCCAGTAGTATAATTTATGTACTATTATATTAAGTTCAAAATTATTTTCTGCCTCAGATAATTAGACTGTTTTGATGTGGCTTACCCAATACCAACGCCTCCGCCCCCCCCCCCCCAACCACCATCCCTGCCCTTTTCTTTCTTGCCCCAGTTTTCCTGTCAATTTCAATATATGTTGAAAGAAATCGTCAAGTTTTATTGGTGCAAGCTCAACTATAATAAAATTTCACTACACAAGATGTGCCCAGCACTTACTGGAATTCAGTTAAAATGTTGTCAAATATGGAGGTTTGGTGTCTGATAAAATGGACTACATTGACACAATGCATTTCTGCTCTCTTACCAAACAGCTTTTGTTGACAGCTTTCATCTTAAAACGGGACAAGTCAAAAAAGTAATAAACGAAAGATCTACATTGAGACACAGACATATTTATTAACAAAAAAATCTAGAAAAAAACATCAAAGACTACTTAAGTCACAAGAAAAGATTTATATACATTAAAAATACCAGATCATTGTACTTTTTTGCTGTTTCATATGCTGTTCAGCAGTTGCCATATTTCTCAAGTGTTTGAAAATTTACAGGAAGCCAACAACTAGCCTTATGAGGACTAGTTTTTGAAGAAAACAGTTTATCATGAGAAACCAGTTTGTCCTTGCAAAAAGAAAAGCTATTCTATGGGTAATTCAAACATAACCAGAGAGTTTTTGGGAACCTGATACCCTGATTGCAAAAATATATTTCCAAGTTGAACAAAGTTCTTTCATAAGATGTTATGCTTGTTCCATCCAGCTCCCCTTCTTTAATTTCTGAAAAATGAATGCGACAATTCCATCCATCGCGTTTCACTATTAAATGTTGCTATTGCTACTATGTATCAACTACACATATTGATTGAGGCATGCAAAAGTGTATACTATCTTATGTATCATATTAATACATCGTAAAATTTGATCTCCACCACAAAAGATGTCGAAAAATAATGTACCAACCACATCCATCTAAACTCGTAGTCACAGTGAGCAGTTCCCACTGCACGCATGATGTAACATAGGTCAAATATCACTGTCAGTAAGACGTGTGTACTTGACGTATTTCTGCCAATCCATTGTTCGACCAACTTTGATCGGAAATTGAAGAGAACAGCAATTCAGTTGAAAACGTGACAGCCAATACCAATCGAACTTACGACCAATCTTGATAGGCCATAGAATCAAAATGACCGATTTCATTATGTTGTCAGTTAAATCTGTGACTAGTGGCATGATTGATTATAAAAATTACTTTAGATTTTAATTGGAAAATATCGTTGCTTTTTGTGTTAGGGACTGTCAGGTAAAATATCACCATGAAACTTTAGGCAAATCTGACAAACGATATCTTACCTGATACACTGATAATCATAGTGGATCAAAAACAATGCCTTCATGTCCCTTTACTTCAAATAAATATATTCCTATGCAGAAAATTACCAGCAAAAACACAGAAAAACCTGACGAAGCTTAGATTGAGGGAACCAAACACTGATGTGTATGTACTGTCTGGAGCAGGGTTCCCAAGATACCAGAGGGTGGTCTACTGTCCTGTTGTGAAAAGTATCACTCAAAACAGGATATGGCAAATTATAAAAATATAGCACTATAGGGGTAATCAGTATTGTTGTGCCCAAATATCATCAATATCCATAGGCTACCTATGGATACCTTATTATAACAACTGAGATCATAGATATTTTACTGTATAACAGTCAGTACTCCAAGACAATAGTACGACAACCAGACATGCCTTGAGATGGATTGTCTTCCAAGTTCGATTCTA
>JAIPMN010023017.1:0-20214 GCA_020650975.1 Apostichopus californicus
ATTTATATTTATATATTTATATATTTATATTTATATAAATAATGAAAGAGAAAATAGATATATATATATAATGAAAGAGAAAAGAATATTTTGGCTGAATCGAAATTCAACACAAAGTCTGGACTTTAAATCTGATGGTTAGTTGCACATTTGTTCAAATTGTAATATACTACTACTTGCTTGTTGTCAATTATCAAATTACCTTTAGACAGTGACGTTAGGCAAGTGTACTCTGTGTCTCTGACTCTTTTAAATCTCTCCTGAAAATGGTTTAAAAACAATTACCATTTGAAAGGAAAACATTTCTGTACCGCTACCCCTTTTTGGTTTCGATGATAATCGTAAGCTATGCAGTCATGCTGGCGGATGAATGTGTGCGTGTGTGTGTGTGTATATATATATATATACAGAATGATAACATCATTATATAAAAAAATGAGAAAATCGGTTAACTTACATATTTTATTTCTAAACCTGGTCTTCCAAGAGGCTAATTATCAAAGTCTGCTTCTTACAAATGAATTACAGAGCTCAAAATAAAATATTAAAGATGTATTGAGACAGAAAATTAACAGTAAACACATCATTGTACAGCTAAATAGATTACTAGTAGGCATAATATTTCTACAGCTATGTTTGGTTTGCACTACGTATACTAGACATGGACAGCTCCTTTAAGTCTACCTCGAATATGACGTAAGCTCCGTAGTCCAAGATAGAATTGTAAATGTTAATCTTTTTTTGTTTTTCAAAACCAAAATACAAGAACTAGAAATGGCACATTCAAACGGAGAAATATTTTTCATTACTCTTCCAAAGAAACGATGGCAGATGCACCTATTGTTAATTTAATTGCAAATTCAGTTCCAACAATGACACTATGGAATTTACTTCTTATTATAACAGAAGTGTTGCAGCCGATTAACATTATAACGTTCAAACATCAAACATTTTTTCATAAAAGCAAAAAAGATATAAACTTTGTATGAGGTCAACACGGTATTTTCTAGTCCGAGGAATGTGTAACACATATATTTTTTTTATATAAATATACCTGTCTCGTTTATACCACATTGCATACTAGAAGTCGAAATTCTGCAGACCCAATATTCCGAGGGCTAATAGTAATACAGGAAGTAAAATGTCTAGGATAGTGTCCCCAGCTGTATCTGTATTCAAATGCCTGATTAACTTTGACATGCCTTTCCAAAACTTCTCGTATTTCGACGAGCGTATTATGTTTAAAGTAAAGGCACAACGCTTCCAAATATGGTTAATATCTGTGCCACCAACTGCTAATAATGATAAGAACAAAACCGAAACTTTGTTGGTAAAGATGAGAATATCCAGGAAATAAAAATCGTCCTTTCTTTCTGGCGAGATGGTTACCATTGAAATATTCTTCGCGAGAGGTAGAACGGTAGAATAACCACTGACGTCTTCATGTCCAATCGCTTTGTAATTCCACGCGACGTGAACAGCTAACCCAAAAGTGGTTGCACTAATTACTAAAGTTATCCAAGGACGTACTAATCTTCGGACGCTCAGATAGTCTTTGAAACAGTCGTTGAGTTTAATTTGACAAGTTACCAAACAGTTGGAATGTTTCTTCACAAACCATATGAGGTTTTCGAAACGAAATTCTATCGCTAACCGCTGAAGGTAAAGAAAGTAACAAAACGTCGAGAAATACCACGTGCTAAGTAATGAAACTATATGTTCTACGTAGAAATGTGGGGCACTTCTTGTGATTTCCGAATTCTCATTGGCCCAATGAAAGTGAACGTTTAACATGGACATGTTGACCAGACCACACAAAGAGAAGAGGAAAAGGGCTTTGCAGTTTGGAGGGATAAATCGAGACATTTCAAAGGGATGGAATCTCCGTACTATCGATGACTCACTGAAGACAGTCCACCATTGACCATCAATTTGATTGTAATCATTGTTGTGAGACCATCTACAAACACTCGTCATTAAACTTATCAGCTGAACAGAGATCATCAATGGCCAATAAGTGATTAAGAAGGAGGCAAAATGGTAGAAGTTATGGTTTTTACCAAAGAAGCGTACAACATAGGTATAACCACAATAAAAATACACTGAGGAGAGTATGACCAGATAAAGACGTGAGGTCACGCTGAGAATTCGTCGTGTCCACTTCCCGGTCACTGTATTGGGAAAGAGAGGGAGAGAGAACAACTAAGTCGAGTTATGCAAGCTATAATCAATCAATCAAGCAATCATTCATTCAATAAAAAATATTTAAAAAATCAATCATTCAAACAAGAAAGTTAATTATAATAAGGCAAACAATCAAGCGATCATTAAATAAAACAAAACCAATCAGTTAATCAATCTGTCAATCAATTAATCAAACAACAGCTATAGTCTATCTAAAACAATATTCGTATTAGGATTCTTATCAGACAATAAGGTAATCGTTATATGTTTGAATGTTTCAGTGTTCTGAAAACTTCCGGTCAACACTTGCCCGATTGTCAACACGGGCGTATATGTGAGTTATCAATATACAAAAGTGAATATATTACCGTTCAAATAGCGCCAAACACAGCAATTCAATTATTCCTGCGTTTCCATATGTGAGAGTGAAAAATTATGAATATTTGCTTTCTTCAAAGTTGGAAATAAATTATGAATAGTTGCTTTCTTCAAAGTTGGAAATAACCCCAATTAACTAGTTGTCTTTGCATAAAATATAAAATCATCATTGGAGGATTAATGTTGCTTAGATGTTAATAATTGGATTCTTATAAATTGAAATTTTGCAAAATATAACATTCTGCCAAGCCTACCAGACAATTTACAATTAATTTGTAAGGCAATATTTATGCCTTAAATGGAGTGTGTGATCTATTAAAACAATAAAATACGGCTTCGCAGACTACACTACATTAACCCATAGAATTGAAATAGATGGCGCTAGCCATGAAGCTACAATATCTAGTTTATGATAGATGAAATAGCTACTGCTACCAACTTTCAAAGCGTAGCCTACTTTAAGTTACCCAATATATAATAATAACGATGGACATACATATGTTACTTGATGGCTGGAGCCTTTGACATCCGACGTCACTCGCTATACATGATTACGGTTTGCAATAGCCTATATTGATTGTTTCAATACTGTAGTTTTGAAGTGCCAATGAGTGTTGGTTGTGTAGGTTACTCCAAGGTTGAAACCCAGAGCCTTGGCCCAGGAACAGTAATATGCCATTCAGAAAGTGTTATTTTGTGGCCATTCACCTTGACATCGTTTTACAATTTCCGGGCCATTTTGTTGTTGATATGAACTACTAACGACCTCGCGTACTTTTTAAACTATGTATTTGTTAACACAAGTTTGTAATTATTTCATCTCCTCTCAACAAAAATACAAAATATAAAATTATAGTCATTTCATTTTGGACATAAAATCATGTCGGGAACGACTCAAGTATTTAATAGAATGCCAAAAGCAAATGGGGAACTTCGCGACTCTGTATATTGCCTCTGAGGTAATGACGTTTTGGATTACTGACTCAGTAAGCAAACATGCAAATTAGCAGGAGACGGTTGAGTGAAACTGAATCTGGTACCAGTTACGCGAAATTATTATAAACAAATGGTTCTACGTATACCTTATCATCCAAACTGATAGATATTATATAGTGTAGTTAAGTAAAGTTTGTGACTTTCGCGCATTCGCACCTAAATTAATTAAGGGACTGACTCATATTAAAGGTCATCAGTATCATTTGGTCCCTAAGTTTAGTCTGTTAAAACTACTAAAATTTTCAAAAAACAATCCCCAGCTGGCTGTTCTGACGGTCCGAATGTGTCTTAGTGATGAGAGTTCAGTTATAGACAATTGGCTGTACTAGTGAGCCTCTTCTAGGGTGGTATGATGAATGCTTCTTGAATTTGAGACTGATTGACCATTAATTTATTTTCCATTTTATTTGGTAGCAATACTATAGTGACCTTAAAATAATATGTAAAACGTGCTAGACGTTTACTAAACTGCTTTTATTGAGGCCCTGATCCAGTTAAATACTTCGTTGCGAAACGATTTAAACAAAATGATTATAACAATTTGATCATGGGTAACCATTATTTGAATTTTCACCATATTTGGTGGCATTACTGATTACGTCCTTTAATTCTTACACTGACCTGTGGTATAGAAAGGATACGGTTTCTCCACTTTCTCGCGGGTCCGGAATATCTCAGGTTGTGACCATTCTATTAATCCGAGACTCCACATTAGAGCCACCAAGAATACTGGTAACACTCGTCTTTTTTCAAACGAAGGCTTTTGAGTCAACTCGCTTTCGTGTGGTATCATTTTGATCGGCGATTGTAGTCTTCTGACTAGTGACAATTTTACCTTTTAATGTATGCTTCCAGATAGCGTACGAAGTTTGTAAGAAATGAACTTTTGGCCTACAAAGAATTCTCGAAAGTCATTATAGTATACGTTTAGTAAAATCGCTGTCTGAATCAATTCGCGATTGTGCTTGAATTATTACTAAAACGGTACAAGAAATAGGTTTTTACAATAATAACAACCTAACTCAACGATAGAAGTCCGACTCTGAGAAGTGCATGCCTCAGGAAACATCCGTTTTGACCCGTTGCAGTAACGTTGGCATATATGTGTATTATATCGAACTGCGTGGGTATGTATTTCCAATACAAAACAATCTATACAACGGCAACTATAGCGGTTAAACACTGCAAATCAAATATAGGAAGATACTTCCTTGTTTCTATGTCAAAGTGATTCAGTTCCTCATTGGAAGTCCGCTGACAAACATATATTAACAGCGTATAGAAAACGGGGTTGAAGGTCACATGCACACAGTTTGATAAGGTGGCATACTCCATATAGAGTCGATACTACTCCAGTTTGTGTCGTTAGCCTTACGATAGGATCGAACATGAAGTCATGCTAGATACATATACGTCTTAGTTTAGTTTAATCTCTAAAACAATTTTACATGTGTGTCTACTATGACTTGGAAACCAATGTTTAGGTGAGAAAGTGTACGGAATTATTGAGACTGACATATAGTTTCTGAAGAAGGTTTTGGTCTTTCATCTTTCGAGAATTTTGTCTGTTTCTTTTATTCTTTTTCAAGTCTTGCACAGTTCAAAGTGTATCTAAGAATTAGGCATTTCGATGGAAAACCAAAGCTTACTGGACAAAACGGACCCGGAAAAAAACGGTGCTCGATATAAAAAGAGACGGGTGTCAATTGTGTGGAGATTGCTGGCATGGTACTTGGGTATAATCGAAAGGTCTGCGTCAGTTGAAACCTGGGGTAGGCCTACAGGTGTTGATAGAAACGTATTAAACGGTAAGTTACAATCATGATTCGCTTTTCCTATTCGTAAGTTGCCACTTGTACCTTTTCCAAATGACAAACATAGAACAATCCTCCGTTAAGTACATTCTTATAGGTCTCAAGATTTATATTCACTGAACGAATATATGGGACACTTAAAGTATGATTCAGTGTGTTGTGCAATGTTCCATCCATGTACATATTTCTATATAACTTTATCATAGTGAAAGCTAATAGGAAGTTATGCATCACAGACTATATACATGTTGTTCATATATATTATAAGTAAACTATGGAATATTCTACTGTGATATTACACAAATTGCTAGTTTAAAAGGGTCTTTATACAGCATAATGAATCCATTTCCTTCCATTTTCAGTTATGTCCCTTTGCATTAATTCCTTCCATCTGCGTTAATCTATCGTTGTTACAGTGGTATACTATACTTTATGAATATATGATTTAAAATATCTAATCAATTGTCAGTTTTCTAATATGTTTATGTTCAAAATATATAAGTAGTGAAGGTAAAATCTGAACGAACTCAAAGTTTAATTTTAATGAGCTAAATTAATACGGTTACGGTTGTTTCAAGAAAATTAAGCTGAGAAGTTTTCACCCGCCTCATAATAACGAAAATGTTATTTCAATTAAAAGGGCTTATCCTCGTAGAGTCAAGCTTGAATGATAGTAAAGATACTGTATATGTTCCTGTATACATTGGATGATGGAGTTTACATTACGAAAATGGTGCAAGTATATGTAAGCAAACTCTAAACCAAACCAAACCTCACACATACAACAAACAAACTGATTTACCAACTATAAAGATTTGAAAAGAATGCTTCTGCCTATAAGAATGAAAAGTTTCCCCAAAAAGTATAAATCAAGTCGAACTTCCGTTGCCACCGTCATTGTTCAATCTTTTCATTGGTTATAGTGCTTTGGTCACAATGTGGTGACAACAAATATACTGTCGTGTGATAGAATGACATATTTATTTTCACAAAGCCGTTACCGTTACCATTACCGTTACCTTTTTGTTTAAACAACATCCTAAATGCGTTTACTTTTGTCCATTCTCAGTAGATTTATAAAACATTGCTTCATCTTTATTGTCATGTAAACACTGAGTTCTTGCCGTTCCTCCATTATTGTAAAATAAAAGTTTGTGTTGCTAAATGCTTTGGTGGCCAATATTCCGATGAAAAATAGGGAAGTAGTCATGCTACTTTGTTAAATATGTTTTTATCAATTTAAACTAATCAGTTTCACACGATAAGAAATGTCATTATAACGTTATCTGAGATTTTTATTCGATTAAATATGACTTGAATTGACTTCCCTGAAAGCTTGAAAGTTGACATGTAAAAATTAGATATATTTCATTAACAAATGTACCATTACAAGGCGAAGACCAAGACTGACGTCAGTTCATCGCCTTCGATTATTTGATTTCAAACCTTTGTATTCCTACGTAAAGGCACACTAGGTTATTTGTTATGTTTTGTTTCGAATCACTTTCTAATATTTTTCCATCTTACAGGCGACGACAACGACATCCGGCGACGACAACGAATACTGTATTTTTCCTATCTGTGTTCTATTCTCCTGTTGATCTCTGCCTCGATTTTCACTATGTTCTGGTTTACTCAGTGTGTTTTCCACAATTGGAAGGAACTCTTACGATACACATCATACGTGCTGTTTTATTGGCCTGTCATCACCTCGGTACAATTTTTGAGCATATTCGCTAACTATCAAAATCGATATGGACAAAAGAATTTGAAGACGGATTTGACATGGACAAATTTGTTCAGTGAAACAAGTTTTCGGCAAAAACTTTACAATGGAAACTTTCAAAGCACGGATAAGTTGCAAAAAATTGGCGTTTGTATGTTATTTTATGGGACAGCAATCTTTAATACGGTTTTAGAGATATATTGTTTGTTTAATCAGGATGCCGATTGCCGTCATTTGACTGAGTACATTTGTACCGTATCAAATATTTCCAGCATTTACTTCTATTGTACATTCTGCTACTTCCTATATTTGAACCGTAAAGCGTTACAGGCTGAAGGTAAGCGCACCTTATTCTTCATTGAAAGTAACAGTCACAGTCAATCCGAGTGTCTGAAGAGAGTACGATCCGTATTTAAGACATACTTGGAGCTCCGAAGGTTGTTATTTCCCTGGTTAAACGTGATCATATTTAGCACCTCGTTCGGAATTACGGTATTTTTGACTTGGCGTTCGAATTCTTCTAGCAGCGATAATGCTTCTGAAATGGCTCCATTAGAGATGGGAACTCCGGCCTGGTTAAACCACAACTGGATATGCGAGATTAAATGCGGTGAAAACTCAACTACAACAGAAACTACGAACCACTTAATTCCGTTTGAGTTGATGGTAGTTGGAGAGAAAATAATGGTGGTTCTTTTGGGGTTGGTAGTTGTTGGTGGAATGGATTTACGATACATTTGGGATGATTTTCAAATTAAAGTCAATATGATGTATTCGACTGATAACGTAAAGGACATTGAGTACATAAGAAAGTTTGTCAAACACCTTCGCACCGATAAAGCGTCCTCAACCGTACCGACGTTTGTGATACCATTGTTTGGAGTGGTGTGTGGTGTACTAAGTGGAAACCATTTTCAAGGCTGAGAATGAAACTTTAAATGGGTGCACTGTAATGTGACATAACTAATATGCTCATTATATGATCTAAATATTTTTAGTTTGCCTTACAAGAAAATCCTTAAACAGAAGCTGACTGGTAAGTGATCAACTTTGACAAGAGCAAATAAATCTTTGGCTACAATGGGACCGGTGCGTTTGCCGAGTGGATAAAAGGCGGTGGCATTTGAAGCAATGAGGCTTAGCAACCGGGTCATAGTAAGGTGGGTCTTTCATCCGAGAGCAATCTACGGTGTTCCCATTTGAAATGACTTTCTAAATTGAAAAGATTCTAAATGTGAGTTAAAATGTGGAACTGCAAACCACACGACGTGGAAGTAGTACTCCCTTGCGGGTTTCTCTCACATTTATGGTCACTTAAAGGCATTGAAGACTCGCCCCAAACCGCGTGCCCTGCTCTGAAAAAGTTAACTTGCCGTTGCTTGCAAGTGATGTTTTCTTCTTGTCGCTACAAAATGCAGACAGTAATGAAACGTGATACCTTGTTATCTTTTATCTAGACCTGAGATGTCCATCGCTGCTATGTACACTTTGTTGTGGGTATTGACCGTAGCTGCATGTATTGACTGTACAATAAGTGTCTACTTACCGAAGGTAACAAGCTGTGTGTGTATTTTCTGGGAACGATGGTGGTGTCTAACACCTCTGTTACACCTCATCCGAAAATTAGGTCAGATTACCGGCATGAGACGTTTCTTTGTGCGCGAGTCTTCACACCCTTGAAGCGTTGTAAAAATAACTGCTGATTAATTTTATTATTATTATTATTATTAGTATTGATTATTATTATACAAAGTGGGCCCAGGTTACAAGTTCTGTGATCTGAACTATATGCAGCCCCTGGTGGTGATCCACACATATCCATTTCCTTGCTGGGGATTCCAGTCATAGGTTAATGTATCTTCCATACCGTGTAAGCTGGGTTAGTTTTATCCTTTAACTGCAAGATTTTGTTGAAGGTTTGCTCACAGCGAGCAAATATTCGCTCTTGAATTGAAGTTTACCTTTGAACACAGTTGAAACTATTAAATGTGAAGACTAATTTAGTTGCTAGAGATTTTTATCATATTTTTGTTATAGCTTACTGATTTAAATTAAAATCGCATCCTACTAGGCATTTCTATTCTGAAGTGATTTTTTGTTTTAATTTGGTGACATTTTGTAAATGATCACACAAACAGCAGAATAAATTATGTTATCATGAATGACAATTGAGCTGAAGATATCTTTGTGTTTCTTTATAATGTATCAATTATTTATCCACAAATAAGAATAACATTTCTACAAAGGGGTTTCATTTGAATGAAATTCTTACCATCGAATATCTCGGTCTTTTATTTGCCTAATAGACCCCAATATCAATAATCTGAGATTCTTAACAACATACTCCGAAAACAAAAAAAGGTGAATTAAGGGAGAGGGCAATTCCTAATTTTACATCAATTTACGCATCTTTTCTTTGTTGATGTTATTATATTCTAAAACAAAAGTGAAATACAAAATATAACTTGTTATCGTTTTCATGATTCAAAATATGAATGATTAAACTGCTGTGGCCTGATAGATCGAAGTACTGCACGACGCAATACTTGCCAACACACACGCAGTAACTACGAAATACAGTGTCACGTTAAAGCTATCCTTGTACACAACTTGTCTTACTTTGATACTTAGTTGAGTCTAATTAGTGTAGACTTCCGCTTTCTTTCGTCTGATAGCATCGTTTGCTGATTATTTTATCTATATTATAACTACTGAGCTAGGTAGTATAGAAACCAGAAAGTTATTCCATGTGTAACATCCTTCGGCGAAACCTTCAGTACTATAGTAGTAAAGTTAACCGTCTGATATAAGTGACAAAGAGAAAGTGTTGAAAATGTTAACCTAAGATCTACGGAAGGTACGAGTAAAGTATAATTAAAAACAAGTTCCATTCCTTTAAACATTTTCAGGAATAATATATATGGATTCGTATCATAAACGAGAAATACATTTTTGTAGTTCTTAAAAATATACCTCTTGGCTGTTCGCACGAAATAGACATTAGTAACGGAGTGAGAACCTAAAACTAAAATATATATAACTTTCTCATGAGTATACATTGGTTTATAGTTCAACTGAAACGGTGAAATTTAACATTTAATTTAGCGTATTTATTGATATATTTGTGTCGCTATATTAAAAATCATTTGCTAGCAGGCAAAACCTTAAGACGAAACACCCAATTCGATGTAAAATAACTAATGTTGTTTCTTGTCATATAACTCCGGTATTGATGTACCCAACAAGTTGACATGTCTATAAAAAATCAGTTCCGTAGAATGCATTAAAACGTAAATAGCATATCCTTAACTAATGTTTGTATTCGATTAAGCTAGCGGTTCCTTTGAATTCCACGGATTACGTTCATCTCTGCTTAAAATGGTTCCCTAAATCAACAAGACCGAAGAACATAAAGGTTTGATTTGCTTGTTTATAACGGATTAGAAGTTTTGCTGTTTTCCGCTTAAAAATGCAGATGCGAATCCACTAAAGGGAAATATAAAACTACCAATTGTGTCGGCTGTTGTATTGGGATGTAAAGTATCCATATAATTAGTCAGATCCTTCCAGAACTTTCTCTCCCTTCCCGAATACATGAATTTAACTTCCATTTTGAAATCAGTCCACACGTATTTGATGTCCAAGGCATTTGCAGCGTAGTAAGGTAAAATGGCGATCATGACATGTCTCCATAACACGACTAAATTATAGAGGACGAAAGTGTTATCTTCATGCAAAAATTGTTCCCGATCACACGTGTAGCTGCACATTTCACGTTCACTGTGATAAAAAGGAACATACGAATCTGTAACGGGCACAGAAGTGGTAGATGAGGGTAATACGATTTCATTAAAATTCCACGTAAAAAACACAGTCAGTCCAAATGTTGAATTGAAAATAACGAAATTGAGCCATGGTACCAATATCTTTCTAAGCTGGTAGTATTCTCTGAAGAATTTTGTAACCGTGGAAATACATTCGTCAAACTCTCCAACGTGCTCTTGGATGAACTTCGAGGCAATCTCGCTCTCACGCTCAAGGTTAATGCGATGCAAATATAAAAAGTAGCAAAACAATGAAAAAAAGTAGGCAACTGAAATTTCAGAAATTAACCAAAGATATTCTGGAAAATTTCGACATTCCGTCTTGAGTGTTATGAAGAATGTTAACTTGAGTGCAGAATGAACTGTTGGAACTAACAGGTACAAGATCAGAAATACCGAGAACTTTGGAAGAGGAACCGTCCCAGTTGTTGATGTAAAACTGGACATTATTCTTGCACAACATTTTACGCTAAACACTTTTACCCATGAGATATCCCTTCGCTTTCCCACCTGGTTCTTGATTAAAGCTGCCAAGCATATTATCTGGGCTGACATCAGTGATGGCCAGTAGCATTGGTACGAAATAAAACGTAAGAAATGGTCAATTTTTCCGAAATAACAGTATAAGTACAAGAGTAGAGCTACAGTAGAAGCAAATGTTAAAATCACGAGGGAGATTAACGAGGATATGAACGTCAATCGTTTCTTCCACCTTTTTTTATCTGGAAAATCAAAATAAAGTTGAGGAAATTTGATCAAAATAAATATTCATGTAACTTTACTTTACTCACTTATATTTTCTTCTTATTTATTTCTTATTTAAATAAAAAGTACATCAGATTCCTTCCATTTTAATTTCTTATAAGATTCAGTTAAACAAAGGAATGCTCCCGTTTTTCTTACAGTAACACCTGTTTACCGATACTTTGCGGCAGTGACATATTACTTTGCCAACCAATCGTTTCAAAACGTACCTTCTTCATAACACAGATGAAGAAAGGAAACGTATATGAAAAAAAAAAGCTTTCTGATGGCGTATTACTTCATTGAAGAAACACCATTCTCGAAATCCGTAATTCGAGGGTTTAACTTGTATTATCTCACAAAGTTTGTATCATATATATTGTGTACAAAGTTTGTATTATATATATATTGCATACAAAGTTTGTGTATACATATTTTTCTTGTCTTACTTTTGCTGATGTAACAGGTGAGAGTTGATGACATACTTCAAGCACTGCTCTCATCTTATATTTTATCATTTGTAGACAACATTGGTGTTTCAAGGGATGCAATTAAACTATGATAACACTTATCAGATTACCAAAATAATAATAAATGACAAATAAACAATTTCTATTAATATGATTGGTAAGTATTTTACTTAACATTTAAACAAGCGGATCATTATTTCTTAAAGTGATTATGTACTTCTAATTCTTGGTCCTTCTTTGTAAACATAAAGTTTTGCATTTTAAGAAAATAAAAACCCTTAAATTGACCGTAATCACCAAACATTGAAGAAGAGGTGGTCCCTGTAGACAACGGCCAAGTCACAACGCCATGGAGCCACATTAAAGCTTTCAAACAGTTGTTCACTTTCCTGATCTCTTCATTATCATAGTTTACCGACAATTGACTCGAATTAAGAAGATGTCCTTCGTCGTTGGTATCCATCTTTGCCTTTTCTATTTCTGTTCACAAGCGAGAACTAATTCTGCGAAGAACTATTTAATATACAACTTGTTTATAAATTCTCGCGATGCTTAAAATCTGCAATTTGAAACTGATACAAACTTTATATTGGCTGATCAGGAAGTGAAAGGGATATACAAGGAACAAGGAAGCAGACTAGTTGAAACTTTCTCTCATAAAGGATTCTCACACACACACACACACAAGCACCGTGACACGCGCGCACAAGCACCGTGACACGCGCGTACACACACGCACACGCCTGCACGTCCGCCCGCACACACACACACAAACATATATTGAAATCGAATTGAAATATATATATATATATATCCTGGTTGAAACTTTCTGTCATCTAGGTTTCTTACATAACAGTGTTACTGTACAACTATGACCTAATATCTAGAGAAATGCCAGTAGTGGTGGATCGAGGATTTCTCGGAAAAGGAAGCCCCACAATCAATTATAAATAGCTACCGATTTTTAACGAACATATTGGTAAGAGTAAGTTTTGCCCGCGCGCGAAATCACTACTGACTAGAACCTGTAATTTAAACCCTGTTTTAAGGCATAAAATGCTTAGACTCGTAAAACAAGGATCTGCAGACTAACCCTGAAACCTGTTTAACAAGTAATTTGTGCGCCTGTTAAAACGAGAAAAAGGCGCAGGTAAAGTGATAGAAGCGGAATAAGCTCTAATCCAATTTGAACAAATTCAATCGGTGGCCGTCCCTCATCCTATATGTCCCCATTTTCAAGCCATTGTTTTCAAGCATGGGGCTCGGTAACATTGATGTTTCCCTAACCGAAACGAATTACCTGCAAACAATTATACCAAGAGCATGAAATCAGTCTAGCAATTTAATGATAGCATTTATACAGAATTGGAAATCCTCACTTCTGTGTGGTCCTAGCATGAAAGTTTAGGAACACCTTTCAGCAACACAGATGATTTTCCAAAATGGAAATATAAAAAGATAACAATATTTGTTATTGATACGCATATTATTGAGTTGCGTAAAACTGTAATATGCTGTTTTATTGTATATATGCGTTGACATTTCTACATTAATATAGTGTCGATGCTTTACGAATAATATCATAGGCATGTGTTTGTATGAGAGGAAGGTCAAGTATACTCATATGATAGCCTGTAAGGGAAACTGGAGGAGACGAAGCCAACAGACTGACACTGTTATATATCTCGATATAACAAATACTATGTCAGTACCTCAACAGAACGTAAACAAATACTAATTTGCTGCAAGCTGGCTTCTGTTACGAAAGGCTTACCAAACAGAACATAACAAAGCATGTTTATTTCACTGTGGATGCACAGTCTATGGATGCTTGGGTTTTATCGCAGCGTAGCAAGAACATTTCTCAGAAAACGTGACATAGTGAACCTTATATTCAATCGACAGATGAAAGTGAAAGAGGAACTCATCATCTCCGTTAGTGACGAATCATTGCACCAATCCTATCATTCACCAACTATAAAATATGTGCTTTGAATACAAAAGCCTTTTCCGGGTTCAAGTAAATGCGGCCACAATGAAAATACACATATATCATGTATTCATATTAAATATGAAGCAACAATCAAATTACCAACAGTAGTAGCGGAAAACGAAAACATCGTTGACGAAATGACATTAGAGGGTGCTAAACAGTAACAGTTTCTCCCACATACACTATATTTACTTCTCCTATCTTTTCAAAAAAAATCTGTTGACATTTCGTTTTCTATGGTTTATATTTAAGTACTTAATATACAATTTAACTGATCATCTTTACATTGGGTTCGTATTAAAGCATTGAAGAATAAGAAAAGTGTGATCTTATTTAAATTAAATTAAATTACCTTACAAAATAAAGGAAACGGTAATGAACGTGTTTCTTCCTTCAATGTGAGTTAAGATATCCATCAGATAGCAAAACATATCACTAAAATATGTTGTCATGCGTCATATCATTATGCTCGGGAAGTCGTTCCACCCATTGCCCGTACTTCTTGAGATCGTTATGAAATATAGGTTATCAATGGAATTTTACTGTTGGCCATGTACGATTTTACTCCTTTACAAGGCAAACTAATGGCAAAAGTACATCCCGTACCTGATCTACCAGTGTCTTGTTCAAAGTCTGTTAAAGAACGTTGAACCTTCTCTGATTTCTAAAGAAGAAAGCATTGTACAATAAGCGATCAAGTTCATGAATCTTATCAATTGAAGATTTAGTAGAACGGAACCTATTGAGATATGGCAAAATCATTTAATACTTAACATTTTCCCAATTGGATGATGCTTCTCGAAAAAAATAATTGATGAAAACCATCTTTAATTCAGTATCATCGCTGAGCTAAATGCAGTCACATGCAGTTTCTTTTAATTCCATCTCATTTATTCAAGTACTGCATGTAAATGGTACATTTATAAAATAACAAAGCTAGTAAGAAGATTTAGGTGTTAAAAATCTTAAAAATAGTAATAAACAATATGATGGTACGGTACCATAAAAAGCAAGTTATTTCTTGATTCCTAATTTATAAGGTTTTACAAAAAGTATCACTGTTGTTTGAAGGTCTCTTGGAATCTTAAAATGCCATAATTGTTTCCATTCTTGTTTAATATAAACATTTCAACATCTAAATAAAACTTAAACTTGTCATAGAAAGTAATCGAATCTGGTACCAAGTTGTTAACTTTACAGAAGAAACTATAATTTTTACCTTGCAAAACAAAACAATTCGTAGGGTGTTTAATGTCACCTGTAAATCCAAATTGAGTAGTTGACATTTTTATATCTAAATTGTCCTTTAAACAACAATTACAGGCTTTATGCCAAAAATTGTTTACATATGTACAAAACCAAAAACAGTGATCAAGCGTTTCCTTTTCTCTATTACAAATTGAACAAAGAGGAGAATCTTTAATCTTAATTGTGTACAAAATGCAGTTAAGAAATAATAAAGTCCAACCATGTCAAGTATAACATGTAATGATTTTTAAATCTGGCCATGAAAATGTATTTCAATTTCAGACTTTGCAGTGCTTAATGCATTTAGGAGTTTTAGCATGCATACAAGTTGATCAGTCTCGATAATTCTGGCATATATTCACACAAAACAGAACCAGCGCAATTAAATTTGAAAAAGTCAGTCGTATTTGACATACCAAACCAAGTGTGGCATTAAGTCTAAATTAATGTACAGGATATCTATTTTATATTTCGTAATAAGAGTACTATACCAAGACGCAATGAATTCATGGAGTATAAGTTCAATGTGTTTCGTAGAATACAATATAAAATGATAGTAGTGCTTTGTAATGGTTTCGAACATATTAAACTTAGCTTTGTGCCTAAAGTCATTCTTTAACATTTTAGCCTGACTTAAATCTAAGATATATTCCATTAATTTGTGCAAATTAACAACGTTACTCTCACAAGTGCAACATTCGTTACAAACTTGAAAGCGAAATACTGGTAGATGGATTCAGCCAAAACAAAGTCAAGACGGTGAACTGAACCACCACTCCAGATTGACAGACAGGACAAATCACTGTATACACTTCATATATAACATATTTGTATATAAAAAACTTCAATCAGTTGCAAATTCATCATTATTTCAAAAATTGCTCAATATAACACAATACTGTGAACCCCCCCTCCCCCCCTCACCAACCCTCATATTATAGCTAAATTAGTGGCTGCTCCCATGTTGCAGAGTTCTCAATAGTTTCTTGAAGTTTGAATCGTTGAATTATCGGAAAGTAAATATTAGTTGTACTACACGATACGAAATACACCCCGGAGATAAGATGTCAGTCAGTTGCATGTTTGCTTTGACCAGTGTACATTTCTTTTCTCACAAACTTGTTAAATACTGTTCAATAAAGTATATACAGTATCATCGTTTTAACATTCAAATAAAATTACTTGGTACAATAAATTCATTTACCATGCATAAACTAGATACACATTGCTGTTACGACCCAATGAGATATGCAAATATATTTGTCTGGATAATAGCTAGGCCCGTCAACACAGAGATCAGTTCGCGAAAGCAATACAAATCAGTTTTGTTTCATCATGTCGCCATTCCTAGCGAAAAATCGACTTACAAAGATAAGAATTGCAACAGCATCAGATAGCTAAGGCATTCAGTGATTTCCAGTTTCATGGTTTCCATTTTATGAACAGATACTTCATTATATAGTAAGATGTAGGCAAATAAACGACATAAGGTATCATTCGCTTTAACTATCTGACGATCTCTACTGTAGAATATTAAAAGATTTTCTTAAATTTTGAATTTGTTATTGGTAAATTGAACAAATTCTGTTTTGCTTTTGTATATAAATTAGTGTAGCAAAAATGCAATTATACAAATGACCAGATTTGAGTTTAAGTAACTAATTCAAGAATGACTTTCTTTTTCTTATGTAAATTACCAAAGAATCAGAAGTCAAAGTTATCAATACCGAGTATACCAAACGCTAACAATAGGACAGGTAGCAACATATCAATAATAGTATCTCCAGAAATGTTCACTTGTAATGTTCTCATTAGCTTTGAGAACTTGCGCCAAAACCGTTCGTTATTCGGAGAACACAATATGTTGATATAAAAGAGATATTTCTTCCAAATGTAGACGATGTCTGTTCCGCCCACTGATAGAAGGGACAACATTAAGACTGTTAATTTATTTGTGAATATAAGTACACTTAAGTAACCAAATCCGTTCAGTGTTGTTGTTGTTTTTAAGCTCGTCGTGGAACAATTTACCTCGCATATAGTAAACATTTCAACGTACGCTTTTTCTTCACCAATCACTTTGTAGTTCCAAGCAACACAAACCGCCAAACCGAAAGAAGTTGAGCAAATTACAAAGGTAATCCAGGGTCGAATAAGTCTCCTCATTCCGATAAAGTCACTAAGGCATTCGTTCAGCTTCATTTGACAGTCCACTAGGCAACCTGTGTGTTTCCTGACGAACCATATTAGATTATCAAAATGACTCTCCAATGCTAAGCGTTGAAGGAATAAGAAATAACAAAATAATGAGAAGAACCACATGTTGAGTATCGTGGAAACGAATTCTCCAGACTTGTATATGTCACCTTTCAAGGATTTAGGAGATTTGGTGTATATACAAAAGTGAATTGTCTCCATGATTATATTAATTATCCCACATAAACAGAAGAGTAAGAGGTACTTGAGTTTAGGAGGTTGAAATTTTGATAAGTGGAACGGATATAACCGTTTCGAAACGGATGGTTCGCTAAGAACATTCCACCAATAATTTTCTCTGTCGTCGCTGTAATTATTATTATTATGAAACCATCTACAAATAGTTGTCAAGAAACAGATGAGTTGAGGCGCAGCCATTAATGGCCAGTAAGTGATGAAATAAGAAGCAAAGTGGAAGAAATGATTCGACTCGCCGAAGTACTTGTCAATGAATTTATATCCACACAAGGCAGTAACTGACAGCAGGAGGGTTAGATACAATCGTGACGTCACACAGAGTAGCCGTCTTTTCCACCTACTACCGTTGACTTCCCAGTAAAATCAAATAGGAAAAACAAATTGACGTTAATATAAATATGTTGCAGGAAACTTCATGCAAAAAGTACAATGTTGATCGCAACTTTAAGACAAACTTTTTCAAAAGTGGGTATTCCATAGGAAGTATTTTTTATTAGCATATTTCTAACTAAGCCTAGATTAAATGAAAACAGATCAAAATGAATACATGAATATGAATTAAACTGAATATATGTTGCCAAAGTATAAATTACTATTTGAGGAGGGAACAGTGTGTGTGTTGGGGTAAGTAGGGGTGGGATGATATGTGAGTAATTGAACAATTGAACAATGGGTTATCACTTACTTCATCAATGAAGTTGTTGACCTAACTTGATGTACTTTTATAGTAAAAGTAGTAAAATAGTAATTGTAGTGAAAACTATCTTCACAACGATGTTAAATATATCCATGTAATGTTTGTTCAGACGCACCGCTGCCATTTATTTACTTATTTTATTTAATTCTTTCTTATAGTATTTTCTGCAAGAATGAAAAACTAAAGCAAAGGAAAAACACGGAATGCACAACAAACTAATTTAGACACTATACTGTAACAGCTTTTGAATATTATCATCCATGAAAACTTTCACTGACATTGGTCATACTAGCAGATACTTTAGCGCGTGAAGCAAAATTCGAGAGAAGAGGAGATATTGTAAGTGCGCGATGCCCGCAATTTTGATTTCAAATCCCGCATGTCAAAAGTTGCCAGAACGGGATTTCCCGTAATAAATGTTAGCTCTCAACTTGAATTAAACAGACATTACGGCTGTGACCGTGTAGAGATTTTATCGCTAAACGATCCCATTTGGAATAAACGTTTAGTAAAAAGCCACTTGCGTTAATTTTTGTTTTGTTATCCCGTCTATAATCCATCTTAACATCCCGTAAGTTTCCTTGCCAGTCTTTCCTTCTATGAAATAAATGAATGAAAAAAATAATAGTTTTGAGAATTTCAATATTTACGCATGCACGAACGTATACAATAGCTACAACTATGAGAGGAAAGCACTTGCTATGGACTGCCAGAGCTATCTGCTTGATGACAACAAAGACACGTGCACTTGTTACAACCAATGCTTAGATTTTAGAATTTTTAAAATTCAGTATCCGTCGTCTACGGTAAATTTCCTAAACGGTATATTATAAGGTAGATTAACTAATTAAAGTAAGTCTAATGATAGTACACAATATATTACTTATAATTACTGTTATTTGAAAAGCAGCATTCCTTACCTGCTACGAAAGGAGGATGGTCGCCACGAATATCCTGTTTAGGTGATGACCAGTCTATCAATCCAAGGCTCCACATAACCATCATAAGCGATAAGGGAAACTCCCGATTCGAGCGAGGCTTTTGGTTGTCATTCCACAACAAAGGGTTTTTTTCCGTATCCATTTTAACAATTTTATTTAAGATCGAAGACGCCGTCTTTACCGGAATAACTTAGTATTGGTCACAATATTGTGAACGTTAAGTGGAGAAAAATACCTCTAAAATTAAAAATAAACTAGAATTGGCGAACAAGTCAGAGGAATATTAGAGAGATAATGTCGTGAACACAATCCTACAGAAATGGAAGTAGATTGAAATGGTAACCCTATACATTACTCTTGAAATAAGAAAGCTACTAATCCTCAAACTCTTTTTGTCAACAGTGTTATGAATCCTCACACTCACATTGCCAACAGTGTTACAAATCCTCGCACCCCTCGTAGCCAACAGTGTTATACTGTCTGATAGTGTACACGGAGCAAATCAACAAGTCTCCTTTGCGTGAACAGACACAGGTTACAAATGAAAAAGTATCGTATCCGTGTTTCAGTTGTTGTCCATTGGATATAGTTTCCTAAGTTAAAAGTCATAACAGTTTTGTTGTTTTTGTGAAATTTTCGAAACACATTGTACGTGGAAGTTCTGTGTATTAAGGTCATACACTGAAAATAAAAGTTGCGAATACTCCCATTACCCTTTGAAGTATTTTCTGGGGGGGGGGGGGGG
>JAIPMN010023018.1:0-14226 GCA_020650975.1 Apostichopus californicus
GGTACTCTTCTACATTGTCATTAGAGTTCATATGACCCATCAGTTTGGTGATCCAGAGCGTGCTGGATGGATTAGGGCCCAAAGCTATTTCATGGTCCCTTTGTATTCATTTAAGAAGTTACGGTTAAAGTGGTCATTTGAATTGGTCAAGTACTCTTTGTACCTGGCAAGACGCATTATGGTACTCTTCTACATTGTCATTAGGGTTCATATGACCCATTGGCAAGATGGTCCAAAGCGTGCTGGACTTGATAAGGGCCCAAAGCTATTTCGTGGTCACGTTACATCCATTTAAGAAATGATTGTGTAGTGGTAATGTGAATTAGTCAAGCACTCTTTGGACCGGGCAAAATGCATTCGGATACTCTTCTTCCCTGTCATTACAGTTCATATGACAGATCGTTTAGGTGGTACATGGCGTGCTTGATTTGATTGGGGCCCACAGAATTTTTGTGGTTCCATTACATCTACCAATTTAAGAGGTGATGGTGTAGTGGTCGTTTAAATTGTCAAATTCATTGCTTCCATATTCAAACCCAGGAATCCCATCCACCCTTACCACACCACTGTTTCTGAATTCGAATAAGTCATTGTAGTCTCACCTTACGTACTGACGTCACGTGAATTGTTCTGTTACTGACGGCCAAAGACGTGGTCCCGTTACATTAATTTAATAAGTGATGTTGTAGTGGTCATTTGAATTGGTCAAGCACTCTTTGGACCGGACAATACGCATGATGGTACTTTTCTACATTGTCCTTAGAGTTCATATTACTTACTGGTTTGGTGGTCCAAAGTTTTTCGTGGCCCCGTTACATCCATTTAATAAGTGATGGTATAGTGGTCAATGGTCATATGAATTGGTCAAGCACTGTTTGGGCAGGGGAAGACGCATTGTGGTAATTTCTACATCGTCTTCAGAGTTCATATGACCCATTGATAAACCCTCATTGTCTTTGGGAAAATACACTAAAATGTATATTTTCGATGAAAAAAACTTTTCATAGGTGTATATCGAATCCTACAGTTACTTATTCGCGATTGTCAAACGAGGAACGCGGAATAAGTAACTAACTTCACACCGGTATTGCGACATCATGCGACATCCCATGCTGTAACCTAATCCTTTATATTTTGCGGGCAAAGGTCAGCTTTGCTATCTGTTTTGGTATTTGCAGAAAATCTTTGTAACGAATATAGCATAATTTGTAATGTATCACGTCATCCTGTTACCTCATCAGAGTCTTCCATTGCAACATAAAAGCAGTTTTACCCGAACAGCTTAACGCATTTGCCAATAAATTGGCTGACAACATTCGTCAGAGAGGCCTGCTGCAACAATCAAGGTTTAACACAGACACAAGTCTTGTGTTACTGTTAGTAACTAACGACAGCCTAACTCGGTAAGATACCTCCCCGGGTCTGACCCAAATTCAGCTAAAGCCAACCACGCTCTTCGTTTTGCTAAGTAACCAGCCAGTCGACACCCCCTTCAACATTCCAGACAGTCGGTAAGCAAAGTTTCCCCCTTTTTTCATTTCATTTATTCATTTCAGTATAAATATGAAATTTATAAAAAGCAGTCATAAAATACGTTAACAGAAAGTATAACTAATATAAACGGGAAAGGGAGAAAAAAGGTAAGATGATAGCTTCTCATATAAAAGTACATCTACACATACAAAAGTTTCTAAATAAACGATAACATTAACAACAGACTACAGCAAACTTACTAAGTGCTTGAATTGAATGTATAATGCTGCATGGTATGTAAAAGAGTTTCTGTAAACTTGTGTTGAATTGTGTTTTGGCAAGATGTTGGGATTTCTTAGATTTCTATTCAATTTGTGCAGGAGACTTTTCAGTACAGTACACAAAGGGTGATTCTGATCACTATTAAATTTATTAGCCATTCTCATAAACTCAGTTCTTGCCGCAGCATTTACTTTCTCTTTAAGTAGATTGAAATCTATATTAAATATAGCTGATATGTATTTAAGAAACATCATTATTCTATGTCTTTAAATGCAGATAAGATAAGCAGACTATCTGAAAACAGTTTGTCTAATGAAATATACATGAATTGCAACCCCCTTTATATGAAGCTTTTGCTTATAGCCATATGCTGCCAGTACAATTAGTCATACACATAATTTATGAAGTGAATGGGTGACAATGGAAAGCCATTAATTTAAGTTACAGACAAACATCCAAATAGTGTTTCAGTCCAACCCAGCTTGCTAGCTCATTAAATGTACATACCTGTAGTAATGTATGGGTACATGATAGTTCTAACTAGTAAGCTGTTACTCGATAACAGTTCTGTTTTTAACCATCTGTACCTTTGTGTTAAAAGAAGGAGATACAGCTATACTAACAGTTGTATAGTATTGTTTAAAGTTAAGAAAGTCAAGCAAATATCCAAATTAGTTTACTTAATAGTATAATTTAATATTACTTATTGCTCTTTCCTACAGCTTGCAGAAAGAGTCAGAAGATCCGGCCAAAATCCTCCCCCAGCAAGGTTCAGGGATCTACACTTCGCAAATATTGGTCATGAGTGTTGTTGATTCAGTATCTTTGTCGAATACGGGTAACCATGCTGCCTCGTCAGTGAACGAAGTACAAGAAACTGATACTCCTCCTGGTTTATCTAATTCTTCAAATCCGTTGAATCTTGATACACAAAATGTCTCAGTAAACAGCAAAAAGTCACCCAAAACCTGCTTTCAATTTAAGAAAAAAGGTGTCTGTCATTTTGGAAATAATTGCAGATTTCAGCATGACGCAACTACATTAACAAAATTTGCAAAGTCAGCTGAAGTCAGTAACCAAAATCGAACCGACAAAAAGTCAGAAAAAACTTGCTTCTTGTTTTCAAAGTCTGGTAACTGCAGATTTGGAGAAAAGTGCAAATTTTTACATCTAGTCGGTCCTAAGGATACCAACAATGATGAAAGCTTAGAAGTTGTAACTGAACAACCTTCGGTTGAAAAACCCGGTGAGGAAGCCAAAGATCCAGCTCCCAAAGGCAAAAAGAAACCCCGAATTTGCAGATTTTTCAAGCAGGGCTCTTGTAAGAAGGGAGCTGCCTGCAACTTTCGCCACCCTGAGAGGAAACATGACGATCAGAAGGGAGAGGAAGGACCCCTGGCTACCCAAGGAGGTAACCAGGATGAAGATGGGGCTGAGAAACCTACCCCTCAGAAGCCTAGAATGCAGATTCAGACATTCTTGAGACTTTCTGAACTGACTGATGAAGATCTTCCAAGGTTGAGACAGACAGAAATTCAGCAGTTGAAGAAAAGATTTCCTGATGCTTTGGAGATGGAGAATGAAGGTGATCCAAGTATCTACAGAGTTGTAGTGCATCCTACCGATCCGGACTGGGTGAGTGAAATGTGTGGAAAATATTGAATATTCAGAAGCTGCAGTAAATTATAGATCATTTGTTCATCAATACTGCATTGATTATGTAAGTCCTATATATTTCTGAATCCAGACTCGTTTAAAATATAAGGAATGTACGTGGGATTGCAAATTTTTCATAATAATGTGTTATATCAGCCTTGCTACTGCTGTAACTGTTTTCAATCAAACTTTCCTTATCTTCTCTCTCGATAGCCGTATAACCTGATTGATTTTCATCTCAACGTGTCATTTCCATTTGACTATCCTGTTGAGATGCCCTGCATCAGTTTACCGGAAGATCAAGATTCCCCAACAGTGATCGTAAGGTTCGTTAGAGTAAATAATAGATTAAACAATACAGTTTAACCACTTTCTCTACCAAATTGTCTCAGCATACCAAATTAGCTCCTTCTCAGCTTTAATTCCATTTCACTTGACTCCTGTACATATGTTTAAACTTCTAAAATGGAAATGCAAAATACAAAATATATCATATACACAAAGCATAATATAGTAAATAAATTACCAGTAAGTGTGATATAAAATGGCAGGTTAGATCAAATGAGCTTGCATGTATCCCAAAGGAAATGCAAAATAACACAGAATTTGTTCCTTGTTTTGATATTGTGCAATTGTGCACTGGCCACATTAATGTACCTTGAACATGTAAACCATTCATAATATAGTGACCAACTTACCACTGTTTCTAATATTTAAGTCTAAATGGCTGTAGGAATTGAAGGGTTACGTTAAAACTAAAAACATAAAAGAAGAAAAGAAAAAAAATTACAGCCCCAAGTGAATAGCTTAATGTTCTGAAGTAGAAATCATGTCCCTGAAGTGGAGTCCAATTACTAGTATTTTTATTTTCTTTCTTGAGAACTTCACAATTTTAAATGAGATGCAGTGCTAAGTAAACATTACTAAAACTGAGTTAAGTTCAATAATAGCTTATTGGAGGTTTTTTCCCTCAGTTCATATGTTTTTGTACGGTCTTTTCTTATAGTCACATGACTCTGGCTGCACAGGAATGGCTCCAAGCCAAGTATGAGATGAACAAGATGGCAGGAAGAGTGGAACTCATCTTTCGACCGTTCCTTAGGTGGTTTGATAAAAATGTGGAAAAGCTCTTCACAGAGGGTGCAAGGAAGGTACAGTAAACGTCCATTATTTTAGAGTTGATCACTGTCTTGCAACAAAGTCTTTCAATTGGTAGGAATGCAATTGATCAAAACTTAAAAAGAATAAATCTAGAGGATTTCATATTAATGAAAGGACAAAATGGAAAAAGGCATAACAGCACTTCCCCAAAGCATAGACATATCTGATTTACAGGCAGAGCAAAAAAACAACTGAAACTTACCACAAGTCCTCTAGGCACTATGCATATGCTTCTGTTCAATGGTCTTTTTCACCCTTGTGATTCAGTTAGAGTTATATAAATTACATTTTATAGTGAAAATTTTACTCCTTTTATATACCAAAGTCAAAGAGGAAATTCGGCAAAAAATGTTGTGATGTTGCAAGCGATGAACCAATTTCAGTTGATCAAGTAAAGCTGTCCCTCGTTTGAACTATTTTACAGTTTAAGAAGGAGGTTGATGATGAAAAGGCCGGATTTGAATTCATAGCCAACTTGAAGGATGATGCGAAGCCGAGGGAGCCTGCTCAGCCGTCATTGCCAAAAGATGCTGTCATCATATCAAAACCGAAAAGTCAACAGACGATGGAAGAGAAAGAAGCGGACAAGGATGAGGAGTTGGCTTCCGCCGTCTCCGGGATGCATGTAGACTCAGAGGAAGATGAGGAAGAGCAGAGGTCATCTGATGAAGACACTTCCTCTGCTGCCAAGGTCATCTTTGATCCTCCGGACAAGGATATGAGAGGCACTGAAGTTATTTTCCAGGGTCTGAAATTGAGCGAAGCCGTGGGGACTCTTGCAGTCACTAGACTGACTGTAATTGTTCAGTGCGTCAGATGTAAAGAGCGTGTGGATGTCACGACGCCACCACGCAGGAATAACTTGATCACCTGCGGCAGGTGTAACAACCGACAGATCGTGACCTACAGACCCTGTCTGGTTCATCCTATGTCTCACGTGATCGGCTTCTTGGACTTTGAGGGCTGCCTACCATTCGACGTTAATATGGTGACCTCGGGACTGACAGTTGGGTGCCTGACCTGTTCCCATGATAACAACTTGAAGGTATGTTTGTATATCTGTAGGTGTAGATACAAAAGAGGAAGGGGGGTAGGGCTGCCAGCAGATCAAACCAGTGGGATATATGTCAAATAGAGTAATTCAACATAAGCATGCTGTACAGTGATATATTGCAGCTTGTATAGTAACAAACTAAACCGCCACCTAAATGACTTTTACAAATTCTCCTGTTCAGAAAAATGGAATACCTGAATATTGGCATAATTCAACATTTGTATTTTAGGACTTTTCATATCAACACAACGGTAGTGTGCAGTTGTATGGATGTTAGATAATGTCAGGTTGCCTCATGTTAACACCTACTGCCTAGTAAATTAATTTGATGAGCCTTCAGGGAATAATTGGATGAAGTGCTTCTTGCCAAAACTTTGGAATAGAACATGCTTCAAAGGCTGTAGACATTTTATATTAGTATGTAATCATTAAACAATATGTTTTCACAGGGTCAAGTTACCAGTAGTCTCACTTATTGCTAACTTTGTCAAGCATCTGCTGTGATGGAAGCTACTAATGAAATGAAAGAGACATTTAAGTTCATAACACAGTTATCTTGAAATTCTAGCATTGAGCTTTCGCTCAGTGTAACTCACTGCTGTTACTGCTGTTCATGTGTATTAAATGGTCACTGATCCACCATCCAAGATGTTTAATAATGTGTAATATTGTTTTCACTGTAAAGTTCCCACTTATAGAAATAGTTATTAAATAGATTTGCTCCATTTTCCTCACAGGGTTTACAATATGGCCAAGGTAGAAGCATGTGGTGCGACAAGTGTCACCAGAAAATGACAATTCAAGCAGATTCGTGCCGTTTCCAGAGACTTCAACCAGCTGAAAATATTGGTAAGTGCAAAAATTAATGAAAAATCAAGTCTCTCCCTCTCAAGATGTTATTGAAGTATAGCAAATGAAGGAAGAAATGGCTTTTACTGTTTACATATGCCAGGTAGTCTATTTTAGTTAATATACAAGAGAATCACAAATCTTTAATGAAAAGTGTAAATGGAAACTAGCAGAATGCTACTCAACACTTCACTGAAAGCTATCTGAATTAATTTAAGGCAGAACTAGTTTATTCTTTTGTTACCGTTGTTATCAGATGATGCATTGTGGGTAGAAAGTGACTCATTTGAAAGTGTTAATATTGACCTTGCCATAGTTTACTTTGATGTACTTTATGGTAATTTTGTTGTTGTTGACATTGTATTGTATTGTGTATTCACTCTACAGGATCTGGTCCTCTTTACACTGTAAAACCTAAGGGACCTAAGAAGCAGGCCAAGGACCCAGCCATCGTTGATATGCTTCCCCTTCCAGAAAATGGATCTTGCAAGCATTATAAAAAGAGTTTCAGATGGTTAAGGTAAGAAGCATTCATTAGCTATGATTGTAAGTTTTGTGAAATTGTGAATAAGACATAATATGTGCCCTCCTATAAAACTAATTACTTGAGTCAATGGAAATAGTGCTTCTTATTCCAAATTTTAAAGGAAGGATTGCTATTCTCGTAGCTCTCATAATTTCCCCTATTTCTTTTGTTTCAACTACGGTAGCTGTTTGTTTTTGTAAATCCATGTAGTTTAACTGCATTTTCAACCATATGGTTATTTTTCTACAGGTTCCCATGCTGTGGTAAATTCTACCCCTGCGATGAGTGTCATGACTTTGATAATGATGACGGCCATGAGATGAAGTACGCAACCAGGATGCTCTGCGGTTTCTGTGCTAAAGAACAGGTGAGGCATTACTCTTTTACGAGCAATAGGTCCTACCGCATCTTAACCCCGAGACCCTCGCGATGCCAAAAAGAGGCTGATTTAAATAGGAAAATACGATATGTGCTATAACGATAATGAAAGGGAATGCCATGTTTATCTAGCATCAGAATGCCTTATATCACTAGACTTCAATTTCAGTATTCTCATGATGTAAGGATCATTCCATCAGCAGTGTTGTATTGAGTTATGACTCCAGTCGTACAGTTTTAGAATACAAAATGGCTGTAATATGTTCCAGAGCATTTTAGTATACGGTTAAACTCAGTCATTGACTTGATGAAAGGCAGGTTTAGACTTCTGGGCAAGATTAGTAGTTTGACATTAAATTGGGATATCAGTTCCTGCCATTATAAATTCAAAATAATACTTTGGACATGTCTCTCATAGCCACTAATTGTGATTCCAATGTTTAGTTTAGTATAGAGACCCAAGGATCAGGAAGCCTTACAGTAGCTTATTTGAGACTATCCGTGTTAGATATTGTTATTGTGTTAGATGTTGTCTCCTGTGTTGCAAACATTTGACCTTAAAATTTGTTTTTATCTGTTGGTATTGTATTGATTGTATTGTATTGATTGCTACAGATGTGTGGTAACACGTATGTACTTATTATAATGAAACATAAGACAATTGGCTCTTTGATTGATTGATTATCGAATTTGCCCATTATCACTTCTCATTAGCCTTACTCTGCTGACAAGCCGTGTGTCAGATGCGGTTCATCTACCACCAAAGGAAGAACCCAACATTGGGAGGGAGGAAGTGGATGCAGGAACAAAATCAAGATGAGCAAGTATGACAGAATAAGGACAATTTTTTGTCTTTCTCACTTCTGTACATTTGAACTACACAACTGTTGGTATTTAATGATCATGGCGGATGCATGGTTATGTAAGAACTAGCAAATGTAGTACAACCTGTAATACAGTCATTTTGAGGGAAACTCAAATAGCACTGTGCTACACCTGCAGGCCACTTGACAGCCTAAATACACAAAAGAGCCAAAGGCGCTTGTGCCCCATGGTAGTGAAAGTATCAAAATTATCTCTTTTTAAAGTAAATGTATTCATATTTGGTAGACAAGAAAGTACCCTTTCTCCATGTTTGTAATTAAAAAGTACCCTTTTAATATCTAAGTATGCTCCTTTGTTAAAAAATTCTTTAAGATTGTAATTAAAAGTGGAAAAGATGAGGTGTGTCATTGAAAAAGGTTTTCCTGAGCAAAAAATTCAAATGCTGGAATTTGTGGTACAGCATGCACAAGGATCCATTTTCGTCAGAAAGTTTTTTGGTAAACTTTATGTTTGGTCCACTGAAATCAAAGTCACATGTCCTGCTGCCCTTCAAAGTTAATGAATCACAGAGACTGTTTGTTTTGTAGTAAAATCAGGTTGGATTTATAAGATGTTATTAAATAGTGTAAGGGTGAGCATCAGTGTTCCTTATATGGTTTGTACATTGCTGTATAAAGTGGTGCTGTGAAACCTACTTATTCTCGAACTAATGATATCTGAATATCCTGCTTTAGTTTTACTTCAGAGTCCAGATAGTGGATGGAGCTTTGTTCTCGGACACAAACCATTCATTCCATTATTCGAGTATTATTTCATTTTCCTCAGGAATGACAAGCAGAAGTATGCTGGGGTCTCCAAGACTGTCTCCAGGAAAGCTCAGAAGGCCGAACCAGCCAAGAAGGGCAAATGAGAAGCATGCATGAAATCATATTTTTGAATGACAACTAGAGAATAATTTGGTCTTATAATAAGTAACTAATGTGAAAAGAAATGATGATAAGCATAGTACTGTCTAATTGTAAACTGCAGTAATGTTTTAGTACTGTGTAAAATGAGTTAAATTTTGTTCTGAAGTTTAGTAGGATTTGTAAGGGGATCGTCAAGAAATTATATTTGGCCAGAAGTTATGAAAGGACCGTCTTTTGCTTTCTTGTTAACATTTTGACAGGACTGTAATAAGTGAAATTCTGGAAGCACATCTATGATTTAATACAAGTTGGACTATTTACCTTTGTAGTTTCTTGAGAAATTTCTGTTAAATGAGAATGAATACTTCTCCCCAAGTTTATTTGTTTCTTTCTACAGCTCATTGTATTGATAGATAAAATGTTGCTAGTAAACGAAAAAAGCTTTATAGAAGATTTGTTGCTATGTAGAGAAGAAGTTTTGGAAGACGAAAATGGCATAACTAGTGGATTCATTTGGTTGCATTCGATTTATGAATCTGAAGATGATTGAGTATTCTATTGATCCCTAATTGGTTGGCATTTGTTACATTTAATAAAACTTTACCTTTTACTTGTGTACTCTGCTATAATCCTAGAGTTGTATGACACAAAGTGCCCCATAGAATGTCCCTATGAGGAATGAGAAAAGTAGTTGCAGACAAGACCTGGATGTTAATATGAAATGTTCAGTTATAAATCTCTGGTCATGCCATCCACTAATTCAGGTCAGTGTTTTAATTCCATGACTAAAAACATTGCCATACACACATTGCATTGACAACACTACTATATAGGAGTATAACCGCCCCCCCCCCCTCCCCATACTGTGATACCATTGGTAAGCCCATATGCTGGTGATTGTAGTTTGATTGCTTGCATGGGACATTCATATTGGAACTCAAAGGAGAGTAATCTCCACTGATAACTGTTAGGAGGAAAGCCTTTCACTGTGACTCAGTCCGTATTATTTGTCTGGTCCTTTAAGGTATCTGTGTATGTATGTATGTATGTATGTATGTATGTATGTATGTATGTATTTTAGATCCTCCTGCAAGCAGGAACTCACGAAGAAGCCATCATTGGCTTATCAAAGCTGCAAGCTGACCGAAGTCAGTCTCTTAGATTCATATATTAACATCCATGATTATGAATTGTCAATTGTCAACAACTCTGTAACTGGACGACAACTCAAGGGGTGGTGAAGAGGAAAGGGTAGTTTGGGAATGGACTAGCCAAAATTTCATGAACACAACATTGGAAAGGTTGGGGTAAAGCAGTTTTGGCTATTCCAACCCCCCCCCCCCTACACCACCTTTCATCCAATGCTTTGAGAGTTAATCACAGATTTCAGTATGGTTATGGCTGAAACATATGTAAGGATAGCAACTGTTTTTTGAAATTCTTCGGTCACATTCTTATTTTTTTCTTATTGGTTATTTCATGAAATAAATTTGCAGTAAACAAATCAAACTTTATGTTTATGTTGTTGTGACTGGATTCTCCAATTGCATTTGAGTTATCTGAAAGTAAGACCGTTTGATGCTCAGATCTCAGTTCATATGTCCTTATCATAGAAAGTTCTCCACAAAAAACAGTCAAAGGAGTTTGGCAAGATTGAAAAGACAAAATAATATTTATTTCTCTTATACCGACAAATAACATCAAATAACCAACAACAATTTAGTTAAACCTACATAACTGAGTGGTTGATAAGTAAGGCTTTCTTCACCCAGTTGGGGACAATGTTGTCAATTATGTGCTTTCACATCATTCCTCAAAGCACCCATACTGACAGTTCGTACAGCAACTTATATCATGCTTTTATCATGTAAAGGTCAGACCTGTTCATACTGTCAATAAGAGTGCTGTAAAGCATAATGTGGAAGGGCAATATTAATCCGGGTTTCATTTGATGATTCCAAGTTCACATGTGTACAGTGACATTATAGATGGGTGAAACCAACAAGACCCTTGTTTACTGGATGAAATTTAAATTCATGAACAATGGGAGTAAACTGATATTCTTGACATCAGATGCAAAGTGGAACAAATCCCCTACCAACATAGAGAAGCTTTAGAGCAAATCCCCTTTAGAATGATTGATAGTACACTCTTAACAACATGGAATGTCTTACATACTAGTTTTCACATCATTCGACTTGATCCCAGCTACAACAGTTCCAACTCTTGCAACAACCTATGGCAAATGTTATGTACAATACCTCTTAACTTTTGTAACAACTTCTCATCATAGAATGCTTTGAGAAATATTTTACTGAAGGTACTGTACCCTATAGAAACTCAATTAACACTTAAAGCAAGTTTCTTTGTTGTACATCATTATTGCCCAATCCTTTCCTATGTCTATGAATCAGCTAAATTTGGCTATTCATCAACTACTGAGTCTGTCTCAGACCAGAGATCGTTCTTTTAAAAGTTTATCTGCTCTGGGAACTCGACTCTATAAGTACGACCCTCATCTTCAATGTAATCATAAACCCATTTGCGGTTGCACCGACAAGTTGGACCACACTTTTTGGATGAGCATTGTGGGCAAGGATAGAAACAACCTGGGCAGGTTTCGGTCAGACAATCGCAGATGTCCCGTCCATCCAGAAGCATTCCAGTTTCTTTGTAGCATACACCAGCTCTTGGTCTGTGAACAAGAACAGCAAACAACAATTTATCATATGAGTCTTTATGAGTATATTATGGTGTCCAATGAAGGAACTTGATGAGAAAATTTAAGATGCGAAACTAAGTTTAAGCCTTTAAGGGAATGAAACTGAGAATTGGTTTTACCATATGATCAGACTTTTTTACAGGTACAAAGCGAATAGTACATCATAAAGTGTAGCACTTAAACATAATATATGAACTGTTATTCATTAGAACTTGCACATTTCAAGGAAGGGATTATCATGCGATAAGTACCAAGAACTTGCCTTGGTGTTCAAGACTGGTACAGTAGGCACCAGCTCAAAATTGACTTTGATTAAATTAAAGACATTTTTGTGATCTTACTTTGAGTTTTGAAATCTCCTGAGTTTTTTCTTCTCTCTTTCGCTCTCTTCTGGGTTAAATAATCCATACTCAATTTGTTTTCTACCAGGATTCTTGAATTCCAGCCTCTGTAATAACTTGATTGCTGCCTGCATAGAAACATAAAAGGATTACATTGTTGACAAATACTACTTGGCCATGAAAAGGAAATTATTCTCAATGGAGCCTGTTGGAGCTTTTCCTATGACTATATAAAATTAAAGGATGCATAGCAACTGGAAATTCAACACATGGAAAGGGAAGCCAAATGCATCAAGAATACAATTGTCAGCCACATCTAGGATCTAATAATACTCACTGAGAAATATTTACCATAAGATTGCTAACGCTTTACCCAATCATGGGATTAGCTTGCTACAAACATACAAAGATTCATGAACTTTGTCTTTCAGTAGAACAATTACAACTACAAACTGTGCAAATCAAGATTGAATAATTAACTACTTTTGCCATTACTGAGGTTATCAGCAGTTTACTGCTGAGGTTACAAATCATCTGAAAAGTTCATATTTGCAAATATATAGGAGGTTTTGTATTCAAAGCCATAGTCTTCTCATTGCTAAACGATCAATTTATATACCTCAGATTAAACTGGTTAAATAATTATTTTCTGCTACATAAATGGGATAATTCATTGTGATCAATGTCCAACACTCACTTGGTTCAAATGTGTTTCAGTGTCATTTGTAGTTGAGATTTTCTTATTAGTTTGGTTTGAATCATTGGACATCTGCTGTTTAGCTTCAGTCATGGAAGGCTGAGTACTTGTGGACCCACTGCTTGCATTCACACTGCCTTGAGTTGTGTCTGTGGTTATGTTTATTAAACTGTTCTCAGTCATTTGCTCCTCTTCTTTAAATATACTTGTTGAAGAACTTGCTGTAGTTAAGGTTTCTTTTTCACTTTCTGTACCTTCAATCATGACTGTTTCATTTTCTGTTAAATCGAGATTGTCATGTTTTTCACTGTCAGGTTCAACTTTAAGAGTAGTTTGCATATTGTCCTTATCAGGCTCAGGGGAATCCACTTCAATTATTTGGATATCACTATCATCTTTGTTGAATGATTCCTCGGATTTCTCTGCATCCTCATCCTTGACAAAATCTTGCTGATCACTTGTCTTTGGATCATCCACTACTACTGCTATTGAGGTATCGTTTGAAGTACTATGAGTACTGACATTACTGTTAGTGTTACAGCTATCCATATCGTGGAACTGGTACAATCAACAGAGGACGGGAACTGACCAGATGAACAAGAGACGCACGGTAATTCGGGACGATTTGGTCATAAAGTAGGTTTCCAGCTTTTCAGATAATTTCTCAAATATCTTCACATAATAGTTTAAGACATATCACAACTTTGAAACAACAAACACTCAAAACAAAACAAAATTTCTTTGTTAGTTGTAAATATTCAATGATTCAATTAAACTTGTTGCCAATTTTGTCAGGTGGTGTATCACGTTGATAAATCACCGCTGCAGTTAATATACGGAGTTGCCGAAATTGGTTACGTGTTCCTACATGCATGTACATTTCGCGTATAAAATATTATAAACAATTTGACATATTTACTTTCAATCCTCCCCATAGCCGATTATCCCCGCCCAGCATTTCTTTCATTTATTCATCAAAGTTGCGTTCAGTTGGCAATGCCCAGGTCGTACAATATACAAAATGAATGCTTTATGTAATTTTTAGCATTAGCAAACATTTGATGCTTTCAAGTTATACCTTTATATCGTCGATTGTGTCACGACGCGATTACCCCACCCTCCTCCCTCCACCGATTTACCGAGGGAAATTGTTCAGTTACTTCTCCTGGTGTGCATGCATCCCCTTTCAACCACACACAAAATGTATTTATTAGCACAGGCCCTGCGCGTATACCTATCTCATCGAGCTTATAGACCTCACTTATAGTCCACATTGAAGTATACAGTATCTCAAAAAGCCTCATTATTGATGTCTAAAATTTTCCTTTTTACTTAATTTCGGGGGGGGGGGGGG
>JAIPMN010023018.1:14236-25673 GCA_020650975.1 Apostichopus californicus
ATTGATGTCTAAAATTTTCCTTTTTACTTAATTTCGGGGGGGGGGGGACAAAATAACTCCATCCCAAATAGGAGTTGGGTTGGGCAACCCCTTCTTTATATATAAAGTTCTTCACCGGCCTCTTGCCCCTCTATAAATGTCGCCCTATAACCTAGCACTGTTGGAGGCGTTATCAACCCCAGCCCTCTTCCACCTTTAACATGTTGTGCACGCAACTGGACAATATAATGCGTGGTTCAGCTCGCAATTTAAATTGATAAACTGAGAGTAGTAACTTACCTCGTCTTCCTCTTGTCTTCCTTCCTCTGATTGACCTTCTTGTAAGTTTCCATTACTCTTCTTAGTAACATGGCGAGATGGGATAACTCCTGCTTTCAATTTTTTACGAAGTTCGTAATTCGCTGACTCCGAGCTAAGTTGGTCACATGACATAAAGTCTTTTGGTAGAAAGTGATCTTCACAAACTGCCAATTGACTTTTATACTTGTGATCTTCCCACCATATGAGATTCCTACCACTAAACATAAGCCAACTGTCGTGCTTCTCTCTGCATTTTTGGCGATTCGGAAATGCAAAATAAGCCTTGGAACCAGTAGGGGATGGACACCCAGAAACAACACAGACTTTCATCTTGGTTGTCTGTGACGTCTGCAACAGTATTTGTACGCGCAGGTAGAACTATATCAATTAAATAGGGTACTCAATGAGCAGACAAGTATGGCAAAAATAAGTAAATCCTTATCGATTGTTTGTTATAGTATTAGTAATGTACCTTATATGTTGTTGTATAAGGTACGTATAGTCTTAAGCGCGTCCAGCATATATGCCTGCACACAGTATACACAGTCAACTAAGTTGCCCTACATATGCACATAATGAATGCAGGGTAATTATGGTTAACATGATACAAAGCATCGTTTGATGAAGTGAACCGCGTCTTCATTAGGGTTTAGGGACTGAAAACAAGTTTGCTTCACACCTCTCACAAAGGGGGATTAAGATGTGGTGGGCAGTATACCAACGCTCATGAGACTTAATGACTCAATGAGGGCTTGCAATAAATCTGCAAATGAAGGTTAATTTGGATTCGGGGAATGCACGCTAACGGTCTCCGGCACCGGGGATAAATATATCGATCCTCTGGGTTGTAACCCCGGCCTTCCCCTCTTCGTCAGATCTGAATAAATATAGTGTATATACGATAGTTATGTGACTTCACGATGTTGCCCTGCAGTAATATTTTGAGTCATAATTATCTCTCTAGTCGATATCAAACACAATAATCATCAACGGTGAAATGTCGGAGCCGTTATTCGTGCCACTTTGTCATCTGTGGTAGGACCCATACTAGACTTATATAGTATATACAAGACATATAAGTGCATTATCATACTACCAAGCCCAACCAGAGTGACGCCGTAGTCTTCGTAGGCCAGTTACTTGATAGCGCTAGATATTTCTGATCATATTTCACTTTAACTTACGACAAATTCAAGTCTCCATTGCCTAGTAAGTTTAGTAACAGTCTTAATAATACTAGAATATATCGCATATACTTTCAATGCATTCGGAATCCTTGTCAAAACATGTTTTTATTTGCAATAGGTTAACGAAATGGGTAGTATCAAAATGCCCTCGATTTACAATAGTATTACGACGGTGCGTACGATACTCCGTACAACGTGACGGATTTCCCACCTCAGATTCCATGGCAAAACATACTTCGGACTAAATCGGGGAAGTTCGTAATTTTCCGGTTACACGATTCACTCGCATACAAAATGGCCATGCTCACGAGAAAACTCGCGGCCTCCGTGGCCAGGAATCTAGCTCGCCAGGCCCCCCAGGTAAATATTTCTTTGGTTGCCGCTAAAGTTAGCAAATTTTCATCATCGTCAAGGTTTCGTGTCGTTGATACAATGTTTACGAGGTGATTTTAGGTCACAACTATTGCCAAACATCATGAGGTCTCGTTTATGTGAGAATTCGCATAGCTTAGGCTTGTAAGATTTAGTGCCGCTTAGTTTCGGGTCTTTAGTATCACTATTGTGATAGGCTAACTAAATAATACAACGAACTATTTGCACCAGTCATGACATCATGTATGATAGGCGTTGAATTAAACACAAACTAGTATTAGTAAGAGCTGCTATGCAGTACAGCCCATGGTAGCCTACATACATTATTTATGAAACTGGTAAAAGTACCAGCTAGAATAGTTCTAGCATACTCAAAGAAAAATCATCCCATTATTACCTTTTTAATTCCATGGAAATTAATAGGAGTGGGGAAAGGTGCAGGCTTGGCTATGTTACTGTTAGGCTAACATTTAATGTTAGCCTACTCTTTAGAGGCTTATGCAAGTTATTTATGTTAAGTTGCCAGTATCACAATAAGTTTCACCACCTAACATTTGAAAGTGAGATGATATTTGGCTGTCAGGGTAGTCACCAATTGGTTCGTAATGAAGCATATAATTACAAGCCTTATGCAAGGGTTTTCTTTCCATTATGATATTTTTCATATGATTGCATTGTTTCTGGTGTGACAAATGATAAATACAAACAGAAGTAGCAATTTTCTGTTGTATTACATAACAGGTTTCTAGAGGATGTGCTGGGGCTCTATATGCTGCTCAGAGGAATGTGTCAACATCAGGTACATCGTATGCTGCTGGAGGTAAGATAGTGGACAGTCTTGACAGAGCGTTATTTGTAATTGAACATAGCTAATATGAAGATAAGTGTGACAGACTTGTGTGAAAGATATCATAATGCCATCAACAAATATGGTGAGGATTACTGTTAGCCCATCCAACAAACTATCACATCCAACAACCCTGTTGTAGAAAAGAAATCAAGGAGAACCTATGAATTTATTGGCTCTACTGAATTGTGTTGACATGTTGTTAGGAAGTTTAAATAAAAAGAAAGCAATGAGTACATGCAGTAAAATATACATGATTGCTGGTAACTATATGGTTATTCTATGTTGCAGTGTGCATGATGTAATAAATCACAAAATTTTAATCCTCCTCAACTTGATGTTTAGTTTTTGATCAAACTCGGTCATACTCATTCAGCAGATCATGGGTCAAAACATGTGTTCTAAGGTCAAAGGTAGTTGGTGTTAAGAAACGTAAAAATATGGAAGTCATAGAAACACCTTCTATTCCTAGATTATATGTTTGAATTTGATCAAACTTGTTCATTCTGATCAGCAGATGATGGGTCCAATATCTATACTTTATTTCCAGGTCAAAGGTCATTTGGCCCAAAAATGGTCAAGGAGCAAAAAATACATGCAAGTTCAACCCTAACCCCCTATTTATTGTGATTATGTATATGTGTAATTAACTACCACGTTTATTTCCACTCCAATTTTGCTAATCATTTGGGAATTGAGAGAGAGAGTATATGTCAAATTTATTCAATTTCTTCTGTGATTTTGCTTTCTAACAGGCACTGCAGAAGTATCCAAAATTTTAGAAGAAAGAATAATGGGCCACACCCCTAAAGAGAACTTGGAAGAAACGGGAAGGGTACTCTCCATTGGTGATGGTATTGCTCGTGTCTATGGTCTTCAGAACATCCAAGCTGAAGAAATGGTGGAATTTTCAAGTGGATTGAAGGTAATTATTTGTTGGAGGTTGGATATTTCTTGTACTTTCAGAATATTGAGAAACAAGGTTGAATAACATTTGAATGTCTTTTACACAGAATAATTGTGTGTTAAAAATTTGACATTTTTTATGGCAATCTGCCCATTTTGCAAAGCATTTTGTTATGCTGTACCATATTAAGTATTACCTGTTGTTATGATGCACTTTACTAAGGCTGTGAAGGCTGTAACTACTTGTTTCATACATATTGTGTTAAATTGAATGCAATTTTATGTTGGTAGTCTTTGGCAATAAAGCTTCAAACTTAGCTTACTATATTGCAAACAGTGTGATGCAAGAGTTGAATGTGGTATCATCATATCAGCTTATATGGCAATCCAGAATAAAAGTAAGGTCGAACTAATATGATTTTTGATATGATTTTGTTTTTATCAAGGGAATGGCTCTGAACTTGGAAGCTGACAATGTAGGTGTTGTCGTATTCGGTAATGACAAGCTCATCAAAGAAGGTGATGTGGTGAAGAGAACAGGGGCCATTGTAGATGTACCTATTGGAGAAGAACTTCTTGGCAGAGTTGTGGATGCCCTGGGAACCCCCATTGATGGAAAGGTACATCATATGGTCTATAAGAACTGAACCTCTTACCTGAGATTTGGTATAGGGGTATATTTAGATATGGTCAATATTGTGCATAGTCATACAGATTACAGTATAATATGATTTAGCCTGATTTTTGGTAGTTACAACGTTCTGATAGTTACATGCACTGCCATGCATAACAGTGCACTTACTTCATGCTGCAGACTTTGATTTCGGATCTCCCTACGGTATTAATGTACCATTCGGAAAAGTATGCGTAGGCCATTATTTAACTTGTCCTATCGACAGTACACAAATTTTTTTTTTTACAGGAATTGATGTTCAGCAAACTCTAATTGAAAGCCTTGGAGCACACAAACTATAGATTAGTAATTACTCAGAAACTTTTTTCCTTGGTTTCCCTAGACTTTAAACCTCAATATTAGCTAGGGTTTGGAGTGACTTGCACATGGACATTTGATGTGATATCTCATGCTTTCTTTCTGTGGTAGGGTGCATTCAAGACCACCACCCGTGCCAGGGTAGGAGTAAAAGCCCCTGGAATCATCCCCCGTATCTCTGTAAGGGAACCTATGCAGACCGGCATCAAAGCTGTGGACAGTCTAGTACCCATTGGTAGAGGTCAGCGTGAACTCATCATTGGAGACAGGCAAACTGGGTACTTATATTAAAGTTTATTGATTTAAATGTGTCTGTAAAACATTGTTTCAAGGTAAGAAAAACACAACCCAGATATATCCCTTACTTGCCCATAAAGATACAGCCTCTTAGGTTGAGGTTGACATTTCCCAATAACAGATGTCACTTGAGGCAAAATGTGAACTCCACTGTGTGTTACTTGAAAACAGTGGTTTTGACGGTTTCTGTGAATTCAATACAGTTGGACTATATACCCAACAGTCTGTAGGGTTATTTCGTATTTTCATGATACTGTCTAGGCTAGCAGATATGTGAGTTCTCAAATATGGTATTGATTTATACAAACTTTGCCAAAACTCCACTTAATTGTTAGGCCTGTCACTACCCTGAATAAGAAACCGACAGCCCACACCTTTGTCACTAGTGGGTAATTAGTTTGGAGCCATGACGTGCCCCTAGATCTTATATTCCTACCATCGGTCAGATTGCATATTCGTGAGTGTCTGTTTGTCGTATATACTCAAACTTGTCTGTGGTTTTCTCTGTAGCAAAACTGCTGTCGCTATTGATACCATCATCAACCAGAAACATTTCAACGACGGAGCCGATGAGAAGAAGAAGCTCTACTGTATCTATGTGGCCATCGGACAGAAGAGGAGTACTGTCGCACAGATTGTCAAGAGACTGACAGATGCTGGTGAGGAGAATTGTTTTCCAAGTTTTACATTGGTCTTAAAAAACTTATTTAGAAATTGCAATGCTACCAAGAGCCAAATTATTTGGCATTTTCTTTTATTTTCTTGTGAATCCAAAAGTGTCATTGGAAATCATTGCGGCGTACGAATTGGAGTAATTGTCTTCTTTCTCTCTGATTATCTATCTAGATTTTGTCTTCCTGTGCAGAAGATAGTAAACACCATCATTCTTTTTGTCATCTAAGTTTTGTTTTGAAACAAATTACAATTTTGATAGGTTGCAACAAGTCTGTAATGTTCATAACAGTTTTGGTACTGAAGTCCCAATATAAAACGTAAGAGGACTTGTACCATATCGGTGGAATTTTCGAGTACTAAGCATTCTTTGCAGACATAGCTACATAAAAATAGTGTAATATCTGATTCAGTGATCATGCATACTATTTTGTTTATTCAGGTGCCATAAATTACACTATTGTTGTGAGCGCCACTGCCTCAGATGCTGCTCCTCTGCAGTACCTGGCACCTTACTCTGGTTGCGCCATGGGAGAGTACTTCAGAGACAACGGAAAACACGCTCTCATCATCTACGATGATTTGTCCAAACAGGTAAGAGAAGAATTAGATCTATTATTATCTCCCTGTCTACGAGATAAATATCTTGATGTCATGATTGAACCTTATCCTGTAGGGGGGAGTATGAGGTTATGAGGGAGTATCAATTCCTCAAAGATTTGTTCTTCTACTGGTAAAGGAACTTATGTAGTCCTGGACGTTTCCAAACAGAAGCTGTGCCACTTGGAGAAATGTGGATTATGAAGCTTTCTGTCTTTTGGTCATTGTTCACAGGCTGTAGCCTACCGTCAGATGTCCCTGCTGCTTCGTCGTCCTCCAGGCCGTGAAGCCTACCCCGGTGATGTCTTCTACCTTCACTCCCGTCTCCTGGAACGTGCAGCTAAGATGAACGACGACTTTGGAGGTGGATCTCTCACTGCCCTGCCCGTCATTGAGACTCAAGCTGGTGATGTGTCTGCTTACATCCCAACCAATGTCATCTCCATCACTGATGGACAGGTGAGTTAAATGCTTGCCAAATATTAATAGAAATCTCTGCAGTCAGGTTGGCGTGTCTGTGACACTTGCAGGGGTCCACTATCATTCAATTTAGTTGTTAGGGCCAAATATTTTGTGACAATTTAGGTGCAAAAGTTTATCAGGCTCAATTTTATTGAAAAGTTGTTGGGGAATATCTGGTACATGTGGCCATAAATATGATAATGGGGAATGACATACAACACTTTAATATTCCATTTAAGCAAGGAACCATAGTGACCATTGGGCTCTTGTCCAGGACATGTCAATGTGTTATTTATTAGAGAACAATGTGATTCAATACGACTAGATTGATTTCATATCAAATAATAATGAGACAGCTTTTGATATGTCAGTATGAGATGGAACCCTTAATTGCCAATGGACTTTGATGTAAAAAAGAATGCTTTACAACAGTGCCTTAGTTTGACCTACTGCAGCTTAATTTATGTAATATGAAGGTTTGATCAGTTGTTGGGACCAAATGCTACCAGTTGCTGTTAGTGATAGGAAAGGTAGCATTTATCTTCATCTCTTACTTTTTGGTAACCTGAACGCAAGGCCAATTTTCACCTTTTTCCATCCCCGTTTTATCCTTAGATCTTCTTGGAAACTGAGCTCTTCTTCAAAGGTATCCGACCAGCCATTAATGTAGGTCTGTCTGTGAGTCGAGTGGGAGCTGCTGCCCAGATCAAAGCCATGAAACAAGTTGCTGGCTCCATGAAGCTGGAGCTTGCTCAGTACCGTGAAGTGGCAGCCTTTGCCCAGTTTGGCTCTGACTTGGACACTGCCACCCAGAACCTGCTCAACAGAGGTGTACGTCTGACTGAACTCTTGAAGCAGGGACAGTATGGTGAGAGAATGTATTTTATACACTTCTGTGTGGAATGAGTTAGCTTGTAAAATTATTTTTCATTGCATTGTAACTTTGCAATATGAAAGTATGTAATTTAAGAATATGCAGATTTCATGTGTAACCTGAAAGTCTCTTTGTGACATTAGGCCTTCGTGAATACGTTCAAATCAAAGAAATGGTCGGGGTGTTGTGCAGGTGGAGAAAATCTCTCCTTGGGCTAGCCATTATGTTATGTTACCTACATTAGTCTTTCAAGTGGCTCATTAACTACATTTGAGTTCAGTTATTGCCTATTTAAGAAAGCAGGTAGGGGTCAGTTAGGTTTGTGGGCCGGTCTGTAATGGACTTTGATGTGGCTTCCGTATATCTTCAAATGTTATATTTAATTGGATTCTCGTATGTATTAACCATAATTAGTAGACATTTGCAATTCTTCCACATGTAATGGAAGCATTTGAACACCTGCTTATTGCAAAGATTTACTTCTCTCTGCAGTTCCCATGGCCGTAGAGGACCAGGTCGCTGTAATCTACGCTGGTGTACGTGGTCATTTGGACAAGCTGGACCCTACCAAAATCACAGCCTTTGAAAGCAAGTTCTTGCAACACATCAAGAGCAACCACCAGGATCTGCTAGACATCATCAGGGTGGAGGGACAGATCACACCAGAAACTGATGTCAAACTGAAGTCAGTGGTCCTCAAATTCCTGGAAACCTTTGAGTCATGAAAATAGTTGGTTCTAGGAACATAACTAATTTAACAAAGTGTTTTCCTTTGACTTTTGTCTCTACCATTTAGACCAGATTGCTGGTCGACCTTAAAGAGTATTTTAACCTGAAACCTGTGGAAATAAGGCTTTGTGTTCAATTATGAAAGGTCCAAATGTTGCAGGTTATAACAAACTTCAAACTCTTTCAATGGCCTGTGATGTGACCAATTTATTGTTTTCACAAATGATGTAGACAAAAGTCAAGTAAAAACTTTTATGATGATATTATATTTTGAAGCTGTTGAAAGTGTTGTTTTGTTGATATACGAACGATGGAACTCCAATGGAGGATATTGTTACTAGTTGAAAAATTGAATGCTTCAAAATGAAAGCATATTGCTCTATAAAGAGTGAAGCTATGAAAAGAAAATACATGTTTAACAAAAGAAAATACATGTCTAACAAAAGAAATTATTCATGACTTTATTTTGTTTTTGTCTCCAGTGTTGGGTGCATGACACCTTAATCAAAAAACTACTTCTTGCTCACAAGAAAATGAGCGTTGAGATACGTCGTTGATTACCTTTCCAATATAATCCTTTTCTCAATAGTTGTTACCTCATCTGCTCCATAATGTTTGATACACAGATAGGACCGGTCTACTGCATAAATATAGACAGCACCATTCTACAGTGAACATTCATATGGGTGATCTGTTGGCCTTTGGGTCTCAGTCACATGTTCTTCGAGACCTGGATCTCATCTTTTATGTTTTCTTCGTTTGATATCCCTCCTGTGTGATTAGAGAAACCCATGGTAAACTAATACATTTGGTTAATACATAATTTAGAAATCTAATGAACTGATATTCTCCATCCAAGAAGTATCCACGCTTCCTATCTTGAGATATATGTTTTTTTGAGTGTCTGACCTCAGATGACCTTTCACCTCCACCAAAACCAAGATGGGTCTTCTACTCACTATAATGCACCCACATGCCAAATATCAAAATTCCTGAGTTTTACAAGGTTTTCAGTTTGACACCTGGTGATCTCAGATGACCTTTCACCTCCACCAAACACAATACTAGGGTTCTACTCAAGTATGAAAAGTATCCAAGATTCCTTGAGATATTGTGTTTACAAGCTGGGCGTAACACATACAAACACGCACACATACACTACACACACAATTATGACAACATAGGTTTTTCTTGTCATCAAAACCAACAATAGGTAACCAGGTTCAGTCTTGGAATATCTTGAAGTAAACTGCCAGAACGACCTCAGGCCTGTCAAACGAAGTTAAACCAACCTTGATGTCCTAGTTCAATATCTCAGGAACAGTAGTTTCCAGAAGCTTGAAATCAAATGGAATCCACTACTTCCTGTGACTGTACAGAATTATATGTACAACACAAACACAAGCTTAGGAAACTGCGCCAAATTATTTTCTTACCAATTTGCGGAATCACTTCTCTTAGACTTGCTCTTTTTTCCTCTATTCTGGTGTTCTTCTCTTTGTAAATGAAGGAATGGAGAGTTGATCAATTCGCTGGGCAATGTAACCCCTAGTGGTTTCAAGGTCTTCTGTAACTCTAGGAAAAGCTGTGAAATAATTGCTAAGGAAATATTGGACATGTATAAAGTACACATGAATAATTGTATACATCTAATAAATACTTCCATATTTGGTCTCCCCATTCCTTACCAATCCCAAACACACATACTGCATGTGCACAAGAAGAAAAGCTGCCAATGATGAGTGATCTGACATACACAATCAATTACGTTTCGGTTGGTAAAAATCCTTCGGTTCTTGACATCTCACAAATTTGGCATTTTTTCCTCAACGCCCCAGCTACTACCTGAATAAACTGCATTACAGTTTTTATAGATATTTGATATAAAAGGATATTTTTGCTTCCGTTGTTGATGAAACTGATTGCTGTGCCTTTAGTTCCTAGTCTACCCGTTCTTCCAATCTGTTAAGAAAAAAATTAAAAAGATTTAAAAACTTGGATATGATTGAATATGCATGTAGTGATGATTGTGTAGTGGTATGTTATTGGTCAAATCAAATTGTCAAAGGGCAAGAAAGAAAAGAGAATCATGCTGAGAACAGCATGTTTTAGAACATAAAGGCACTTCAAAGGATATAATTCTTCAAGTGGGTTAGGTAACTCAGTTCATTAGAGCCCTGCTCCCCTGCACATTGACCGGACCCCCCTTCCCCTCTCCCCCATATACTGCCTCTTGTCCTTCAATCAGTACAATATCCAGAGAACTACAAACAGAAAGCTACTGTGAAAGATTTACGATTCGCCAAGGTGAAATGACTTACTTGGTGTATGTATTCCTCAACACTGGCCGACATATCAAAGTTGATTACTAATTTAACTTTTGGAAGATCCAGTCCCCTCCCTAGTACAGCAGTGGATACAAGAACTGGAAGAAGACCCTCCCGAAAGGAATGCAGCACACTGGTCCGTTCTGCTTGTCTTTTGTCGCTATGTAAGGCCGCCACATCCAGACCAAACACCTGGTTTTTGTTACAAAACAAAATGAAGAGGATCCAATTAGTTTCTGAACCGTGTTGATATTCATTAAACCAACAAAGTTCTTTTATGATTCATGCTTGACAAAAGTAACGTTTCGATTAACATTAAGATTCTGTAACAGGTGCATTTTACTGAATAAAACTGTAACACTGTTGTACCCAACTTAGCAACTGTAACGATCCTTATAAAACCTCTCAGAGCAAGTTAATAAACCACATGAAAGCAAAACTGTAATTTGGTAGTTTTAACACACCACCCTTAGTTGGTGTTAATGAGAGGCATTTAATAGACCATCATATCATAGACCATCATTATATCATACACCATCATCATACCATAGACATACCATGTTAAAGACTATCATAGACATATCATTGACATATCATAGACCATCATCATATCATAGACATATCATATAGCATCATCATATCATACACCATCATCATATCATAGACATATCATATAGCATCATCATATCATAGACATATCATAAAGCATCATCATATCATAGACCATCATCATATCATAAACACATCATAGACCATCATCATATTGTAACAGTGGTAACCATTATCGATGGACTTTGCAAAAGGCGACGAGCGCCATCTATTTTACTTTACTACTTTTTATGACAATTGTCAGTATTACAACTACTTTTTGCG
>JAIPMN010023019.1:0-11676 GCA_020650975.1 Apostichopus californicus
CCTTACTCTATGTCCTCTGAAAATTCAGCCAAAGCTGGTTTCTTAGGAACTGGTTCATATTTTGCTTGTTCTTCCTCCTGTTCAGGCTCATCAGGTGGTCTTGGTCTTTCTTTGACTGCTTATGGATAATATATTGGAAATGGGGAGGATGGATGGGAAGAAGGATAACAAACCCTGTTCAATCCTTACTCTATGTCCTCTGAAAATTCAGCCAAAGCTGGTTTCTTAGGAACTGGTTCATATTTTGCTTGTTCTTCCTCCTGTTCAGGCTCATCAGGTGGTCTTGGTCTTTTTACAGCCGGTTCAGTCTCTTCTGATATTCTGAAAAGTAAAAAGTATATGTACTTGGAATTATTGCAATATCATTCTAGTTTTTTCACAAAAGTGACGAACAAAACTGACGATATTTTGCAAATATAAGCCAGGTTCAAATCCCTCATATCATGTACCTTTTGAGGGGTTTGGGTTACACTGACAAGTTACAGTGTTAGTAGCAACATGATCAACTGGGCCTAGATGTATTGAAAATAAGAATCCCAAAAATTTACAATTTCTCAGGGCCAATCAAACTCCAAATTGCTGAAATTAAGGATACTACTAGTAACTTCTTAAATATTCATGAAGGTTTGTCTTTACGTAGTCATTCTGGCCTGTGTACTATCACTTGGGTGAAATGGACGATAGGAAAATGTGACCTAGCATAGGCTATTTTTAAGTCAGTTGAAACTATGAAGAACACAAGGTTTCAGTTGTTTTCCGCACACGTTACTTTCCGCACATTACTTTCCGCTGAAAAAATTCTTGTCCGGAAAACAACTTTTTTTTCACTTACCTGTACACTATATATTTCCTCAATTTAAGGATACCAAATTCAGGCAGGATAATGAAAATAACATGAGAAAGTATCAAAGAACGTCGATAAAGGATGGTTAGGCTAAGTTCATGTCAGAAAAGTTAAGCTGCTTATAATTTACAGGAGGCTTGGGGTGTTTGTAATTAGGGATTATTAAAGAAGTATGAGGCGGTCGGCGGATAAAAGGGCAAAGGGACGCCCACGTTATGAAGAATTGAGTATCTAATAAAGTATTAAAACTGCGGTCCGCGTAATGATGGTTTAAAAAAAGTTGTTAAAGGCGGTATCTTTTTGATTTTCAAAAAAATTATAAAATTAAACTTGTGCTTACACCCTAAGCTACAACCGTAGCTATCCTAATAATAATCTAATCTCGAAGCTACATTTTATCCTGCCAGTCAAATCCTATCTTCTCCCACCCCATAAATCCTTCCATGTGCCTTATCATTTCAGTAAGTCATTCTGTTCCTCCCCAAAAAACGGTACTTTCCGCTGAAAAAAACGTTGTTTTCCGCTGACAAATTTGTGTGCGGAAAACACCGTTTTGTTTCAGCGGAAAGTAACATGTGCGGAAAATAATGGTACCCAGAACACAAGAGCCATAAACAAAAAATTAGATACTTAATTATTTTCAATTTTAGTTCAAAGTCTTAAGTGCACCCTCATTTAACCACTATGCTCCTAATTAAAAGTTGTCAATATCTACACTGTCACTACCACAAGTAGTACGCCAGGCCTAGCCTACCTAGGCTACGGAAAATACGCTACTGTAGACTAACAATGCATACTGGCTCAACACAGTGTTAGGCTAAGAAAAATTGTCCCTGCTTCCAATAGTTCCGTTCTTGAAGTAATGGACACACAATGCAGAACAAAGATGAGCTACTTACTCTGCATCAACACTTTCGCTTTTCTCGATATCATCCCTTGATGATGAAGCAGCTTCTTCATCGAAAACATTAAAAAGGTCGTCTCCAAATGCGTCAGCCATCTTTTCAAGCGAAGATGGCGAACATGTGTGTACGGGTGCACATATGTGTTTCATTCACTCGAACAAATAGTACTAACGTTTCACACGTTCAAGGAAGAATGTTTTCTTTTTGGTATGGCAATCCTTTTATTATTTTTGCTACGGATATTGTTTTCAATGTGTTTGCGGATGAAAGGATGATGTAGAGGTGGGAAGGGGAGGGGGGCGTGGGTCGGAATTAAGGGGCGATCGAAAACAAAATAAGAGGCCGATTTAGAACCTCAGAAAAGTCAGTCAAGGCAACTTGGTAGAAAAGCTAGTAATTTGTTTAGGCTGTTGTCGTTGAAAAATCTTCATGAGCTAGGATTGGTTAATTAATGCTAATATGCAGCTGGGTATATAGTTCGAAAATCCTCCCTTGACCAAGCCTTTATACTGAGTAATGTTCCTCATGCAAACCTTGGAATTCAATGCCTGTTTATGCAATTCAGTATATAGACATGGCTGTAGACGTATAGTCTAAATGAATGGATATCCTTCAAGTACATATTGTTTTAATTTCATTTTTCATGTACAGTGGATTCTTCTTTTTGGCACACTATTAACATGTGTCTGGTTCTCGGCCGGGTCTAAAGTTGTCCGTCGCGTTTGACGTATGTCGTTAACTCAATTAACTCCCTCTTATGGATGATCCATATATTGTCTATAGACAATATTTGCCACAATTAAAAAATATTTAGGATAACATTACATTTGCTAATCACTGATGGCAAATATTCTTTGAAAACTAACCGTTCATATCCTACATGATCCTCTTGTTGATTTATCATTTAAATGGGGTATAAAATCGGAAGGTTACCTAGAAGGTAAACTAGACTGGTAAAAAAAGCAGCTATTGTCAAGGAATATTAAAGTTGCTCTGCGGATAAATAATACAAAACAAAACAAAAATATTTTCAGCGTAACCTGCTGTTGGCAATTGCTAGTACAACATTTCATCACAATATGCTACGAAAAAGACTGAATATGCTGAAAACTTGCTAGAAATTTTTATTACGCAATCAACTTCAAACCAGGAATATATCATATTAAACCATCGTATGCTGTTCTGTGATTATTCATTTTCTCCAACAATCTGACTTGTTTTGTATATCACTCTAACAGCGTCGATCTTTGCGTCACTTTACCCACCTAAGGCTATTTTCGATATTTACCAAACCACAACTACATTTGTCTAATTTCGAAAAATCCTTCGATATGCACATTCTTTTGGGGCGACGTTGCCTATATACCGGTACTATTCAGACACAACTTTGATATACCGCGGAATGCACCTACTTAATGCGAAAAATCGAGCCATTAAGTGAGTTTAGTACTCGAATAATCGTTCGTTTTGTGAAACATTATTCAGGCGTTGCAGGCGATACAATCGCTCAATCTTCTCGAGCGTTCAACTTGGCAATTTTTATATGGCTATAGATATCGAGACTAAATAAACGCAGATCACGGAGTAACCAACCTTTCACTCGACAATTTCAACGAAGGAAATACATCGAAGGTAATTAACAGTTGTAGTTATTGTATATAGTTATTAATTTAAGTTTATTTAAGGTGTATCGATGAAGCGACTGTTGGCATAGTTAAGTTAATCACAAGACAACCATATGCTTCTAATATAGATACACACCATATACCTAAGCTATATATTATTCTTCATTCTTGCTCGTATATATAGTTTGCGTCACCCTGATTAAGTGCACTTATTTCATATATTAGCAGCCATCAAGAAAAACAACATATCGTAAAATAGGCCTATGATAAATTGAAACATTGAACGAAATGTGGTCGATATGTTGGCCTCTGTTGAACACGATTATGTGTTCTTTATTATCTTTTATAGGTGCGATATGAACTGTATAATATGTTCATGTAGTTTGTCTTCGAAATTGGAAAGCACTGAGAAAAGTATTTATCGTTCCCAATTTATATACCGCAATTAAAATGCTTGATGTAGAATAAGAAGTACCTTATAATATGAAATCTCATTTGTTGCTTGTCCTGTGTACAATTATGCCTATATGAATTAGACATATGATGTTGCCAGATAAAGTACTTCATAAGCTTATTTAATGAGTAAGTTGGTTTATATATAGCTTAATTTATTCCCATAATTCGTATATCGGACGTTAATTTAAAAATGATTTTTTTTAATCCGGTTTTTTTTTAGCTAAGGTGTACATTATTGTTATAGCATATTGCTACGTTTTATAGTTTGATAAACTGACTAGTTATATACAAACATCGATGGGTTATCAAAGATAAAGATAACGTTTAGATTGGCTAAAAATATTAGGCAATTATTTGTTTTCTTTCGAGACTAATAAATTCAATTCGTAAACTAGATGTTGTTCACAAATATATTCATCATCACATCACAAGCCTCCCTCTTTTTATTTCAAACTTCTTCTTTTTTAAATAATGCCTTCCATAATATGAAACAAATAAATTAATATATTCATGAAGCTGTTATTTCTAATTAACGTGGCCGGTCGTGATATTGAATACAATAAGATGTCGATTACACATGTAGTGAACAATGTCGTTTTCTGCGTTTTCATGAATACACTTAGAAATAACCTTTCAGTAACTTGTATGTTACCATTTAATAGATTCATAGTGGATCGAAGTTTTACAATCATCTTTAACGTCTTGGTAAACTTTAAGGATCCAGTTCAGTAGTTTTAATTATACTCTATATCTTTTTCTGAGCAATAGAAAAAAGAGCGACTCACAATGTACATAATCATTCTCTGTGCAACAACTTAATTCCACATTCGTGTAGATCAGTATAGTCTGATGCGTGAATTGTTTCTGGAATTAAGTCTTGATGCGCAAATGATCTATACTACTGATAAAATTCCTAGTTTTGCAAAGTCTTTCAAATCACCAGCCAACCGTGTGACTTCCATATCCTTCCATAGATGTTAAAATAAAACTCCAATATACATGCAATCTCGATTTTTAATAACAGGAACGACCTCAGTTGAGATGTTATTTCAAGTTAAAGGGATGGAGTTATCGAAGAAGAATCTACTGATCCGCCTAAATAGAAAAGCAATAATTATATAAATTAGCAAAGGCAATGTGTCCTCTTCACAGTGTATAAAAATGATATTTTGATTTTGTATTGCAAGTATTGTATGCAAGAATTTATGAACTCAGTGTTCTATACCAAAACATAAGACAAGTTTTACATCCACAAATTATGAAGAATTTAGGCGATTTGTACAATGACCTGAAAGCAGAAAAATGCAAACTCTGTGTTTACTATTTTTATTTCTTATGTTGTTGTTGTTAATAACACCAGTGCAAAAAGAATTATGATGAAAGTAACTAGACAGTAAGTAAGAACTTATGAAATGTTATTAATTTTAATTATTCAACACTGTAACAATGTTATGACGTGACGGAACACCAACTATAGGCCTTCATAAAATAACCTGACTGGATGCTGTTAATACTTTTTAACTACGGTAGATTCTAAACTCTCATAACGATGTATTTTAAAAGCTTGACTCTTCTAGTTTCACTTAAGTTTATATAATGAAGCTAAAGTTGAAATCTTTTGACATTTTTCAATTTGAGTTTTGAATGTGATTAATATTCTCAATTATACAGAAGTGCTGTTCCATTAAAAACAAATACTTGATAAACTGACATGTCAGGATCAAATGATGATTACAATTCCAAGCGTTGAAAATTTATTAAAATGATATTAATATTTTTTATGAATCGCATACTAAGTTGTAGCCTTTAAATATATTTTATGACCCATCTTCTCTTCATAAATGTAAGATATAGAACATGGTTTAGGTTAATCAAGTTTAAAGACTGTCCTTGTTATTTAGTTCGTTTACAACTGTAGTTGATCTTGACGATCTATTAGCTGTATCAAATTTATTGCTATAGAATGCAACTAAATTATTTCACCGAGCACCTATCAATTACGATATCTTCAATTTCCTCTTCGCAAAATGAACAATAGATGTATATATTTACCAAGACCTTTATACTGTACCCGGACATCAATGCAGGGTATGTTCCCATGGGACCATTTCATAGACATTAATCTCCGAAAATACTCGTCGTTAATGAGAGAGCAAAGTATAGTTTTGTGGGTGGTCGTACTACTGACTTTATAATCTAACAGTTATGACGACTAATCAATCTGGTTAATAGCTCATGCAGATGATTCCGCAAAAAAACTGAATCGATGAAAAACTGTAATACACTTGTTTATTGCCACTCTGTGGATAGCTAGGTCGGTAAGATGTTGATGGTTTAATTGGACATGATCAAATCGCTGGATGAGCGCACATAATTTGTCAGTGAGAATAAAGCTTTCATTAAGGCAGAATTTGTAGGCATATTTTTTTTTACACGAAAGCGATACATCTGCTTTTCCCATTCAGGTTGCGATAAACTGGAAAATATTGCGACTGGTTTCTACATGCCGTTACACTAAAACAACAAGATATGATCGACCGCCGTCTTAACAATTAGCTATTGTAGACGAATCAACTTGATATTTACTTATTAGAATTGGTATTTCATCTTTAGCGTTTGATTATAACTCAGGTATTTAAATGTGTCCGGATCATCATGTGTCCTTAAATAAGTTAGAACCATTAAATGCTTTCTAATTAACCTTTATTTGTTTAAAAAATCATGAGAAGTTGCCAAGTTTGATACATTTGAAATCACTTTTTCAAAATAATCAGTAGTTTGAAGAAAAAAAAAACGTTTCAAGTCTGTGTTTTTTTATTTGTTTCAGCTTTAACTTCATCAAGCACATGATATTGGCATGCGTATAGATGTCATAACTGCATAATATATATGTTTCAAATCATGCACCAACTCCAGCTACGCTGAGTACAGATCGAGACGCTTCAGTGACAGCTAGCATACGGTCAACTTCCACTCTTGAGCTATCACAAAGTACTACAGAGAAGATTTTGAGATTCTTAAATAATCCTGCATAAGGTGCAATTAGAAAGCAATATTGCTTGTTTCTCACTTATATCAGAAATAGCGATGTATCTCATGCAAATTGAAAAAAAAAAATATTTCTATGGAATCTTCACTCTATGACGTCGTCAGTAAATGTATCCTTTGGGTTCAAAAGCATTCTGATATTTCACTTGAAATTCGATCCTTTGTAGCAGCTGCACGATTCGATGTAAATAGATGACAGTTGCAACCGTCATGATTATTCTCATTTCTCTTTATTACTAGAATTTCGCTCACGAGTCTTTTACCTTTTTTTTGTGTCTTAAAGGTTACAACCATGCCACGGAGGTGGAATTGGAACTTCTTCTTCTTTATCCTCCTCTCCCAGATCTATGGAAATGTGACGCCGGTAATGTCTCAGGGTAATCTAGTGCTAATAGCTTCTTTTTTTTCTTTTTGAATTATATTTAAAACGAAAATCTGAAAGAGGTACATTACACCAGAGGTAGATATATGTGCACTCTGCAAGCTGCTGGCAAACGTCTGATTTGGAAAGAGATGATAAATAAAGAAAAGTGATAAGTTAATATCAAACCCGAATGATTTTGTAAAGTGCTGCTAACCAGCTATTTTCAATCAACGTTGAAAATCACAACAACGACAACGACATCATCAACATATTATTCTTGTACCCGTTCGCTAGATTTATTTTATATTTAAAATAGCCCCCTTCACGGAGAGAACAAGGAAAGATTAGGCGGGGTTGATTGTTGGCATTGCAAAACATATCAATGAAATGGTTACCAATGAATAATTGTACCTTCACGGGACTTTAATTCTTAGATTGACTGCTCCATGTTCTTCTTGCTCACCTATGTGAGAAAATACAGGACACTCAGAAAACTTCATGACATAAGGAGTATTATAACTGAAAAATATAGCCTGAAACTGGAATAGCTCTACTGGCATTCATTACTGGCATTCATTTTTTTGGTGTTTTTTTTTTTCGTTTTTTCTTAAACCATTATATATCAGGACTAAATTTACATCCTTTATAAACTTCAGAGGTTCCGTAGTCCTTAAATATTCCTTATAAGTAGATGCAAAAATCACCGAGAACCCGAAAATCCTACATTTTACCGAGTTTATCGTTCTTTCAGTAAGGTGAAGTACTGGTTGCAGACTTCTGGCAAGTACCAGTTGGAGTCAATGTGGAAAAATTGAGTACGTATCCGTTACATGTCCTGTCCCAACTACATCTACAACGGGACGGTAGATACAAAAAATTGTCATTAAAGAGTAGAATGGTCATTTCATGGCAAATGAATAACTCATGTACGTAACTATAGTGTATTCAATTGTGCATGTGATGTTCAAGTGAAGAGCAATATACATTATATGTTAATTTAAACGGTTAAGAATCATTTCAAATGTCGAGAGAGCGGAAACCGAAATGAATAATTATGCTGCCAATCTCTTTTCCGATATAGATGACGGAATATGTCACTACCAGCGATGCCAGGATAACATGACTTGTAAATGTGACAGGCTTTGCTATTACTACAGAGATTGTTGTGAGGAAGTTATGTCTGACATAGCAGCTGCATCATATCATGAACCAGAATTTATTTCGAACGAGCATCTTCAATGTCGACCTTTGCCAGGCTTCTATGCGACCCCATACAGAGCCGTGTCCAATTGCCCATCGTACATTGGCTATTGGGTTGTGAGTAGCTGTCCAAGTACAACAGTTGAAGCGCTTAAGAAGAAGTGTGAAAACGACGAAGCTCTCATCATGGATATAGCAGTAAGCTATATAAGGCCTGTACAAGATGTCTATGGAAACCTGTTCAAAAATATCTATTGTGCTCGATGCCATGGTGTGTCAGAAAGGGAGACACTCTTATGGAAGGTTGAGCATATTTGCAATGATTGTCAAGAGTACTTGTTGTTAAGTTCTCAACATCGAGTTAATCTTTCAAGTAGCCAGTGTTTTCTTATCCTAGGTGAACCACTGCGTACCACCCCAAGTTCCAATTTCACCGCCGTAATAAAACCAAGACTACGTCCATGCAACCATACAATACTCCGTTCATGTCCGCAACTGAAAAGTGACTCCGAAGACATGGAAATGTGTTCTGGTCAGAAGGGATTCTCGTCACCAGGTTATTTTAATAATACAATATTCAGAAATGTATTCTGTGCGAAATGCAACGGGTTGACGAGCCTGCAGAATTGGTCCTGCGAACAACCAAGGAGCTCTTGCTACTGGGTAGATACACAAAGTATGGAGAATGGAATATCATTTGTGGATCCTCTTTGCAGTCTTCTTCAGTGTCATCAGCCATCAAAACTGTGCAGCAGAAATGAAGGTCTTCGTCACTACCTTGTGTTGAAGATGAACCGCCAGTACAAATGCTCCTTTCTTGCTACCAGAGCCGAAAACTGTTTCCTTGAAGCTTTTTTGTCATCCAGCGAGCTTCCCTATTTTCAAAAAAAGTCACAACTTGCTCCGATTTGGTACAGAGATATGAAACGCCGGGACGAGATCTTTTCGCTCTTTCAAATATCCGAAAATACAACCCAACAATGGCTGTCAACATTTGAACGTAGATTATATGAAGTATCACAGCAACTTGTTTCCAATCAAAGGTCTTGCTACTTGGAATACATCGATTTCATTGAAGTTTGTAGTGGACAGAGCGATGAAAACCTGGGTGAATGTCAAGGTACGATCACGGAAATAGACGGTGATAGTATTCTGGATGACGAGGACGTTATTATTGGAAAAATTTCTGCTAACGCTTCAGTTAAATTGGATCTTACTTGGTACATGGTAAAAACGCGATTTTTTATAGATTTCAATCGCTCATCTCCCATAAAGCGAACAATTATTTGCCTTCAGCCGGATGAGAACAAGCGAAGCGGTCGCGCATTGAAGACTTTTGGAGAAATTTGCTCCGCAGTTGCTGTTACTTCACATGTTGCAACATTCACAATCTATGCTTTACTAAAGCCGTTTCGTAATACTTTTGGTTGTTCCTTAATGTGTTTCATCTTGTCAATCACAATAGCTGTTTGTCTCATGCAATTTGTATCAGGTAACATATCTCAGGACGGACAATTCTGTAAAGCCATTGCTATTTCCTCCCACCTCTTCTGGCTGTCTTCATTTTCATGGATGACCGTGTTAGCGTGGGATTTATATGCTACACTATCCCCTTCTAAAATTCGTTTAAAGAAAGCATTTTCCTGTCGGCGATTTGCTCTTTACTGCTCTCTTGGATGGGGTATGCCGCTATGTGTCATTCTTATCTGTATACTCCTGGGCTTAGTCAATGCAGGTAGAGTCTTCGAGATTTATGGCCTGGTTCAAGGCGGTACATGCTGGCTTAAAGATCCGTTAACAATCTTATGTGCCGTTGGAGTTCCTTTGTTAACGTGCATTGTGATCAACTTATTTCTATTTGCTGTGATCACCAGAAACCTCTACCAACATCATGAAAACTCCAAACATCTGAGATCTATGGAAGCTGCTCAAATAAAGAATAGCATTATCGAAGTTTTTGTGTTTGTAAAGGTGAGAGTATATGTTCAAACTCATCTCAGTTCTAGTATCCGTTTCATTGACATTTCCCTTTTAAGACACCTAGGGCAAGGTTGGTGAAGCCGACATGTTTGATTTTTATTATTAAAAAGTTCCTCGAAAGTTCCCCTAATTCATAGCTGTTGGATTTTGTCCCATTTTCTGTCATGAAAAAGTGCCGTAAGCCTCGGGTACTTAAAAAAAGTCCCTTTGTTGATATATATATATATATATATATATATATATATTTAAATGTATGTATGTATGTATGTATGTATGTATGGGTGCGTGTGTGTGTGTGGATGATATAGATATAGTCGTAGATACAGCGTTTCGTTGTGTAAATATTGCTTTAGTTACACTTTTGGATGACTTTTTGTGAAGTTGTCCAGTCATGCATGAACATAAAGTTAATTTATACAGTCTGGGTAAATTAAAAAATATTCTTGTATTAATATATTATAATATTTCTATTCTAACTTTAATTTGAGTTAGTGTACAAGTTCATAACGTACATCACCTGCCCACGTGTTTGATTTGTTACATATAGTGCGCTTTCATCTGGCATATGATATGAGTGCATGTGGTTGTCAGATGCACAGTGTCAAATAAGATATATTTAGATCATAAAAATAGCTTAATAAACGGAACAGATGTTTCTCATTTGTTTCACATGAGCGGTAAAATCATTCATATATTAAAGGCATACACAAAATGACAAAATCACTAGCCATCTGCAATTACTTCAAATTAATAACAAGATTTTTCTACTTATTTATAGGTTTCCATGTTGATGGGTTTGTCTTGGCTTTTTGGATTGCTGGCCGATTTTACTTCATTTGATGTGCTGTGGTGGTTCTTCTACTTCTCATTTCCACTGCAAGGTGTCCTGATTTTTGTTTTTTTCGGACTAAGTTTTAAAGCTAGGACTTTGTGGAGAGCTAAGTGGAACACAATTTTACGCACTACTTCAATTGGTACATCCAACTTATAGCTAGCTGTGACAATCCACGTCGTATAGTTGTGTATCAAAAAGGAGCAGTTGAACATAACGGTTGAGATTCAATCGTGTTAACAAATGTAGAAGGATCATCATCCCATGTTGGCATTATGAGAAAGTCCATGTAAAGCCATATAATCTTAGGAAAGACAACCATCGTTTCGTGACGTTTTGAAGAGCAAATCCTTGATTAAAAACCTCTATATTAATTAAACTTTTCGTCTGATACAAAATTTCGAGGAAACATATATATATTT
>JAIPMN010023020.1:0-15870 GCA_020650975.1 Apostichopus californicus
ACCCAAGCAAGTGTCACAGACGCACACACACACACACACACACACACACACACACACACACACACACACACACGCCAACCTGACTACATAGGTTCCTTTTGCTAAAGCAAGGAACCAAAAACCATTTCTGAGCAACACCTGCCTGGAAGGCCATCACCTACTGTGATCCATTTCCTAAGTTATATAAGGAGTTTTTAGTCCAGTTACAATATGCAAACGAGACATTGCTTTAAACTTACAGTGTAGAATCCTTTTTGCCCCCCTCCCCTCCCATTCCCCCCCCCCATCTGCCACTGGAATATACCTTGAAGCACCTTGCCAAGTAGTAACAAGCATCCATAGAAACTCTTCTGTAATTCTACAATATATATCTCCTAAGAAAGGCTCTCTTCTTTTGGATGAAACACGAGACCAAAGAAAACTCGAGACCATCACCTAAGACGATCCTGTAACAATCCTCTACCTCTACCTTTCATACATTCAACTTAAACACTGGTTTTGTTTTTTTTTAGTACAAGAGTAGTTTCTCATTTTTGTTTAAAATTTTTGTTGTGGCTCTGTACGATCAATCACATAGCGAGCAAACAGCTTTGAACATTTATCGCTTCCCGACGACACTCGTAGATCCGCACGACTTCCGCACCGGAGAGCGAGCACTTGAGATAATTAGCTTTTAATACGGCCGAGGTTTGTATACTGTACGCGAAATTATCACAACGAAGCATGTACATGTACAGTACCGTAGATGTCACTTCGCCAGGCATGAGAAAACAAACACTGTTTCTCAGAGAAATAAAATATCACATAATTATCCGATTCGGACGACACACATCAATAAATACTTGTACATGTACATGTGTGTATACATGTACACAAAACCGAGTAAATAGTAAACGTGCAAAAGATACGCCATCGTAAGTTATCGACTGAGAAGAATAGATCTTTATTTTCAACGTTCGACAGCAACTTGCAGCACAGCGCTCAAAATTTGAAACTATGTTTTACAAAGACATTTGCTGCTAAGTACCGTCATTTTTGGAGCAAAAGCTTGCTGGAAATGATTTAATTAGTGACCATACAATTAATTAGCAACCTACCCTCCCAATGAGTGAGACAAGCGATAGCTTAGATGCTGTATTGTTCGTATGGTTTCTTGGCCGTAGGTGTGCAACGACACAAACAAACCAGGGTTCGGCCAGCATTCCCGAGGACTTTTCCTTTCAAATCTGCTTTGCTACACTTCAAAGATGGTGGTAATACGATAATTTTGTTTACAAAATACAGTATTTATAATGCACAAGAAGAGACCCATAATAGTAAAGCAAACCCGAGAAAATGGACGAAAGCTTTTAGATAAAATTTCAGGTAAAAGAATTCCTATCTCTAACATGGGGGTTAAGACATTAATGATACAAATGGCTGGATATAATCATGTTAGAAATCTTCCAAATCGATTTGAAAATGAAATTTTCCTCCCTAATTTGCTAACGCTTGTAGAAGAAAAAATTGGAGGTGCAGTTGCACTTTTTACACAAAATTTCGCGTGTCTCTATAAAAGAAATATTAAAGATCGTCAAGGTGTTCTATATATATATATATATATATATATATATATTACATATGGTGGAGGCTGGAAGTTTTTTTCTCTGTTCTTGATTATTTACTTCACTCCTCTCTTACCTGTCTCCTACAACACTAATGCACATTTCCTAGTCTACCTAGACGCCACTGGTATAATTTTAGCACTGCGGCCCCTGTGACCTCTCCCACAGGTCACCGCGCACTCTCTCTTCCTTCCGGATTTACCATTCCAACTCATTACGATTTAAATTATTCATTTTGCCTTTGTTGTTTACCTCCATTTCGCTAACATAAAGTCTGTTCAAAGTATCTCTTTCGAGATCCGGCTTTAGGTATCACAAATGATTTCTAGTTGGTTGGCATCATGTTTGATCTCTAGAGTAAGGCAAAATATGTCACCAAAAACATATATTTATATATATATACCATATCTCAAGATCTGGTAGGAACTAGGGTATGTGAGGGAGGGATATGAGATGGGAAGGGAGGGGTGTGTGAGGGGATGGAAGGGAAGGGAAGGGTATAAAAATTGTTTGCCTTACCTGAGATGAAGTAGAGGTTGGCTTCTGGATGGTCTGGGTGGTACTATTGGCAGCCATGGAAGTGGTACTACTCAATCCCTCGTCATCTGTAAAAGTGACGAAAGAAACGTGGTGAACATTCAGATTTCAAATTAAATGATTTTCAAATCACATTTACCCCCGGAGTCCTCCTTTAGAGAATGTGCTCACAACATGGTTGACCGTGATGCTATCACCTACATATATATATTTATATATATATCTATATATATAGATATATACAGTGACTCCTGATTGGCCAGGAGCTAGTCGATCTTGTTTCCGAACCTACCCTGAACATGTGATGTATTTTTTTCCCTCTATCTCTTTTTTCTTCTTTTCATCTAATTTTACGTGAAATCTGAGAGATGCTGGGTATAAAGACGCCTTCAATGACCCTTACGGGCAATAAAACAGACACCATCAATATTTTCCATCTGCCTTAAATATTTGTGCGGCAAAGACGTGTAACATGTAATGTATTTCAAAGTCTTGCAGTTTTGCTTGATCTCTTTTCCGAGAAGGGAAGATAAAGAAAATGAACACAAAAGTGACCCCTGATTTCAAACTGGGTGGGGTGGGAGGAATAAAGAATACCACTCCCCCTGGGAGATATACCAAGAAACACAACAAGAACAATAAAAAAACAAGAAAAAAACTCAAACAAGAAATCAAGAAGAGCAGAGACAATACTTGTAAGAATTAACAAAAAAAATTTCTTCAAAAAACAGTACGTTTCTTATTTTTTTTCACTCTCGTGTTTTCATGTTTATTGCTTTTCGTTTTTTTTCGTTTTTTTTAACGCTTTTTAGTTCTTGCTATAGACTTAAAACATTATTCTTTGTTCTATGCTTACAGCTACTGGCAATGTAAGACATCTTCCACAAAGAAAGACTTTTTTTTTTCAAATCACAGAAAGAAAGACAAGTTTTGATATCTCTTCATATGTATTTAAGAACGTCTAGTTTTATATTGCTGATGCAGCAGTTGCGATTACTTCTTTTCGTATCCGTACGAGAAATATTTTGACCTTTTATCGTATCCGATGGTCTGTTAGCCGATCGGGTTCTCGACCGCGGGTGTGGCGATACAGGGATCATTCAACCCGTCCGCCCGAGTTCCTGGTATAAAGATTTAGTGAATCCATAAGACACCGACAAGAGAAAGAGTAACGATTACTTGGCATCCGGTGTTTTGGATGAAATCCAACATGATGGTGAAAATAGGGCGTGCACAGTCTTCCATCTATTTATCCCGAATGTAAATTTCTCGTCTTTCTAAGGGCTAAGAAAGTTTAGCGACGACATTTTAGGAAGGCATACGTCCGGTTTTTTTGAATTGCGCACGTGGATGATAACAGGACGATAACCTTCGTTCCATCGACTGACCAATCAAAATGCAGAAATGGACCCCAGGGGAGCTGGGAGATACAAAACTGAACAAAACATACCACTGGTGTATTTCTTTATTAATTTTTTTTTTTTAACCAACAAAGATATGACATCTCTTTTGGTTTTGATTTTTTTTGCTTCCTGTTTTGGTTCATTGTAATATATCGGTTACTTGTACACAGTTTGAGCGATGGTATTTGGGAATTACCCTTTATTGAACCTTAATAGGGTGCATGTTTGTCGTTGGCCTCCCGTAATGACCATGTATAATACTTGTAGTACAGAGCTATGACATACATTCTGAAAAACAGTCACATTGGTTAGTACAAATAAACACTCCTTGCACATAGTAATTCACTTTTTTTCCGAAACGATACACAGTTCCATTTTTTGTTAACCAGAGAGAATTCAATCTTACGTTTAATATGCGACATTATGTATAATCAAACCTTAAATACCGCAATAATGTTGTTTTAATTTCTGTAAGGGCCAAAGAGGAACAATAGTTGAGGCAAATTTAGGGCCATTTCAGTGAGAACCAATATCTTACATTACCTAGGGTAGATTGAGCAATGTGTATGTGTATAGGGTGCTCAAAGCTAAGGCTGTGAGGGCCATCAGTGCCAGCTTGTTGGGTTTTTTTTGTTTTCCTAACGAATATATACATAGAAGAAATCCCAACAAAAGACAAAAGCACGATGCTGGCACTTTGGATGGTAGCATGAGAAGGAAGGGCATTGACCAGAGGAGCCGGTCATAAAGGGCGCGGAGTGTTAAAAGGTTAACAGTTCATTCTAGGCACGGTATAAAGATGATGCCAATTGATGTTGTAGGGAGACAGGTAAGCAAGGAGCGAAGTAAACTTGTCTTCTTTCTTAATTGGACCTTAATATGCCCGCAGGCCCCAAATTGGGACCCTCTTCTTCAAGGAATTTCTGATGTGTATTATTATAGAATTGAAAGAAAAGGTCCGGTTTTATTATATAATATATTATTTATATTTTTGGGGGGGGGGATTTCAATATTTATGTTTTCACATAAAAACTTGTTTGGTCACAAGAGCACTGTATAAGCAGTGTACATGCTGCAGTACAACAAAATTCCCAAGAGGTTCAAATTCCAAGCAGACAACAATTTTGAGTTTTACTATCTCTGTACCAGCAAGAAGCTTCGTGGTAGGATTTCCTAAGGAAATCTGATTTTTTTTTTTTCTTTACCTTTTTTTTCCTTTTGGTTTAACCATGACCAAAGCCAATTGAAATGAGATACTTTTGGTCACTCTTTGAATATTCTATATCCTGAAACATGACCCTTGGGATTGCTACTACGGCCTATTCATTAATCGAACACCTACCCAAAGCAGTGGAAAGAGTCCGAAAGACTAATAGCATCTACGTTTTGTCAACATGATGATTTAATACTAAGGGATGACACGGTAAAATACGTCGCAAATAACATCTTGAAATGAAAACTGCCCTTTATTTACAAGTAATGTTCTATTCTTCGATCAATTTGAATATTTTGGAGTACAGATTCCTGTTTTGATCACACATTAGACCCAGTGAAACACCATCTGAGGAAAACTGAACATTATGGCATTACACGGTGCTTTCTGTGTTTAATACCAGCAGAAGCTCACCTTTTTATGAGAGAGTTGAGGTCAACCTTTTTTCCCTCTTTTTTTCTTACTTATTACTCTACATGATTCACAAATCTTTAAAATTAACAGCAAAACATGATATCTGAAATGCTGTATTGTCTTCCATGGGTGTGTTGTACATGCAGTATAATATCATATGATCTTATTTTTTTATAAAATTCTCTGAACAATTTGATAGCTGCATATCCATCCTTTCCAAGAAGAATTATACACACCCAAGCATGGGATGATTCAAACCCCCCCCCCTTTCTCGTCCCCTCTCCCTCGGAGGCCATTTTTTAATGGCAATCAAGTATATTGATTTTTAGGGCTGAAAAGTAAATCAACACTTCACTTCAACTTAAGAGGTACATTTTCATGAAGCTATTCAAACATTTTAACGATTGATCTGATGCTAATTTTAATTAACACCAGCAGGAATTGAGATACTGATCTCTGTGGTTGGCTGTGGAGTGTAATGACCTGCAAGGCATACAACTGACATTTATACAAATAACCCCCCCCCCCGGGCCCAAACAAACCCCCAAACCCCAAGGCATGTACACTGATGAGAAGCAAAATTGTGAAATTCAACACATGTGTTCACGCTCCTTCAAGAATTTCACTTCCCCGATACTTCGAACGGTTATAAAATCTGATCCGCTCCATTAACAGTGAGTACCACTATACTGCGGTATGTACTTATGACAGTGCTCAGGCCGACATCACATTAATCTGTCTGTAACAGAACCTTGCACATTAGTGAAATTACGACCCAGACAACATTCAGAGGTGCTAAAAGGCTTGCACTCGTGCAGTTTTATACTACCGTCTAAAACAACATGTATATTATTAATGGACACATTTAAAACTTTGAAGACTCTGATATATACGTTACAGACCTTTAAACTTCACAAGACTTTTTATAGGAGGGTACACTATGCTTTGAATAAAAATACTAAGAGGGTTAAGAAAAACAGCCGTCCAAATTTATGCAGAAATCTTCTCGACTTATTTATCATGTTACGAATACATTAAAGATGTTGTTTTTATAAAGCAGATCTGCTGAGTTTTCCGTTCCTTTTTTTTGGGGGGGGGGTTGGGGAGGGGTGGTTTGGTGCATGGTCGACTGGAAGATTTTGTAAAACATCCTCAAGTCAATCATCCTAACAATAAGTTAGTGTTATGTCAAATAGGCAGAAGAGCTTTTATTTGTTGTTATAATTTAGAGTTCACAGCCATTTATTCAATGCCAGATGATGGCATGGGTTAAAACAAGTTGGATTGGAATCATAGCATGTTTGATTCCTTCTCTGAAACAGTGCGCCGGCGATGTTGGTAACATTTTTGCGAGACGGACGCAAAAAGAGGAGAGGCAGCCGCCTCACAAATTGAATACCTGGGGAAAACCCTGCTTATAACTTATTGATACACCTTTATAGTCTAGCTCACATCTATGGGGCCTCAATCATTTACATTGCTCCTACAGTTAATTTATTCCAACTGCAGAGTCCCACATACACGTTTCTGTTTCGTCGTTCCTGGTGACGTTAGCTGTCGCAGGAAATAATTTGTTCACATTTTGTGTAGCAGCAGGTTGGAATTTTGCCTCTCATAAAATACTATTTGTACAGTTCCTATTTACATAAACTGCTAAATACGTCTTTAACAGTTGTACAGCAACTTGATCACTAGCATGTTGCAATGTTATACCAGTTGGATAAATTATTCCCTGTGTGGTGATTATTAAATTAAATTATTAAATTTGTTTAAATTTTCTTTTTTTTGTTGTTAAGTGTCCAGGCTCAAAAAGTTTCTACAGTACTTACGTTTGGTTCCTCCACTTCTATTATAGCATACTTTGTACTTTGTTTATTGTTATTTCATCACAATTTGAGTAAATAACTCATTGACTCTGTTACTGTTTATGGAAAGTGGAAAATAAACTTGAAATTAAATTGATGGTAGCTTCCGGGTATATCTAAGTTCCATGAATGGTCCTGGCCAAGTCCAGTATCACCACACCAGAGTCAAATATCAACACAAAATGCAAATTTATTGAGTACATATGACACAGAAACTTGACCTCCCGCCTATTGTTCTAATATTTTCCGGGGCTGACCAATCAAACACCAGCGGGGACCACAGACAACAGTGACAGTATAGTTGTCACACCAGTACACCTCCCCAGTCTGCATGTATGCAAAGTGGTAAACACAAACCACTTTTATGTGTGTATACAGGCTGTCCCTGTAAAGTTTGCACTGCGGTATAGTTGCATTTAGATTGATCGATCCGAAAACTCTTAGATAAACACTTCCAGTACTTACATGCAAACCACATGCAAACCGTGATCTTATTTCAACGTAAACACATAGAAATTATGAAAGCTGGGATGGGGGCTATCATTGTTCAATTTTTATAATTTTTTTTTATAATTTTAAATTACATTCTTGGGGAAGGGAATGTACGATTCCGTATCTAGAATATATTGATCACTTCGGAATTTGTTTTGGACTATTGTGTTTTGGGCTTTTTTTTTATTTTAATTTGTTTTTTTTTTAGTATCGTTTAAGTACAAGTGTTTTTTATATTGTTGCCTTTACATTTTTGCCTTATTGGTTCTATATATTTAATAGTTTGGTTATCTGTTACTATTTGTTTTTAGGTTTAACATTTGTAAAGCGCTTTGAGCAGCTTTGCTGATTATGCGCTATATAAATATTACTTATTTTATTATTATTATTATTATCACCCTTATTGATTGTTTCAATGACATCTCCATGACATATAATACAAATAGGTTGAAAGATTTAATTACCCTGGAATGCATCAAACAGCAGCTCTTATATAATGTCAATAAAGTTCTCTAGCAATATTTCCCAAAATTAACGCTTATACCTTGTATACTGTATACTTCAGGGACTGGAAAGGGCAAAAATAAATTTGATGCGTATCTTGGATACATGTTGTGATCTGCAAATTTTCTTGACCCTTCACTAACGCAATACGCCAATCCAGGTACAGTGATGATGATCGCTATAAATTGCTGCACATTTAATCCGAGCTTTCTTTTTATATAATCCCCAAATAGCACAATCTTGCCTACCGGTTCCTGTTTCTCATCTAAACAACTACTCTCTCTACAGTGGCTGGATATTATACAGCCTTGGATACTGTACGATAAATCAACCTCTGGCATTTAGTACTTGGGTGTCTTAACAGTCTTAGGAGTAAAAAAAAAAAAAAAAAAACCTGGCAAGTTTTTGATTTATTCACATGTGCAAGAAAAGTGTTTAGGTAATGAATCCAAGGGGCCCCCCTCTCCCTCTCCTTCTTTTTCTTCTTATTGACCAGTACGGGATGAAGAGATTGACAAGGAATATTTCTCCAGCCAATGCCGCATCTCGAGTTTGCTTCCATCACTCCGTTAGCGAACAGACAGCTGAGAGAGAGCCGACTAAATAAACATTAATGACAGCTCCTCCATGTTTTTGTTTTACTGGGTGCGAGGACCTTCATCAGAGTCGGAGGCACGACAGCGATATATATATATATATATATATATATAAATATAAATATATATATATATATGCACAGAGTTCGTCCTCCGTAGGAAAAGTCCATCCATCTCGGACGACCTCTTACAAGATCATCCATCTCGAGGAAACATCAAAACATTTCAAAGATCAAAGAGAGGATGAAAGAACAGGGTTGTTTGTCTTAATAAATACACGACGCCCCCCCCCCCCAGTTCCCCCATCCTTGAATATGCTTCAGAATTAAATTTTTAAAAATTGGTCACAATCAGGTGTCGGGACTGAATTTTAACTAATGCCGGCGAAGTCATTTCATGTAATTATTCACTTCAAGGAATCAACTAAGGTTAAATAATAAAACAAATCCTAGCTGTACAGAACCGACCGCAAAGTATAAAACAAAATATGTTTCGGTTATTGATAATGAATCAAGATTCTACGAGACAGGGGGGGGGGGCGGAGGGCAAGAAACAGGTAGTCGCTTAAAAGCACCAAAAGCATTAATTTTCAGTCTATGAGCAGTGATTACCTTTAAACGATTATAGTATGCCATCTTATCTACGGTAAATTTGAAGTAGTAAGTCCCCCCACCCCCTCCCCCCCCCTGTGCCTTGAAAAGTAATATTTGTTCCAACATGAGCACAATCAAGGGGCAGTCTCTTGACTCGTCCTGGTCAAATGTCTACGCCATCTAGGTGTTGTAAATAGACTTAGCAATTGGCCTTAAGTAGATGGTGTCTTGGACAATGCAGTACAGTCACGAGTAGCAAACAAGCTTTACTAAAATTTCCTGCATGAGCAAGTACTTTTCTTTCTGCTTATTTATCTAACTAGCCATCAAACCTAGCAGCACATGAAACATATATCCTCAATTTCCTTCCGAATACTCAATTTTCTTAAATTTTTGGTGGGGTAAATGAAATTATGCAGTATAAACATTTTATGCATTTTTCATTAATTCTACAGTACAAAAACAAAATTTTAATCAAAAACAACTTATACAGTTAATCAAACTACCACACCTTTCTAATTTCACCTCCCCCTTCCCAATCCCCCTCTCCCCACAGTTCATACCCTAACTTTTGTTTTTATTTTGTAGCCAGTGGCTACTATTATCCCCCTGTAGTCTGTACAGCACTGCCATGTACTGTGTTGTGGTGGGATTGCAATATTGCGACTCATCCTTGTAAATGTACAGCGCCCCATGTACATATTACAGTGTTCTTTATTTGCTCCATTAATCTTTAGTGTGAAACATTTGTCTTTAATTTACATCTTTGATTACATAGGACTAAGAAGTTGGTAATCATGCATAACACTAAATCATGCATTAGGCCAGTTCCACAAAAACCATGAAGTAATCGGTAATTCGGCTTCGGCCCGATTGTCACATGAACTAATCGGTAATAACCGATAACCATATAATCGTTCAAACACTAAAAATTAATGTTCTATGAACTTCACTAAGTCCATGTCTCCCAAATAGAAATTCAAATACAGCTTGTACATGCTAGACAAATTTACAATGCTTTGTCAATGTACTATGTACATGTACCAAAGTGTGTATGTATGTATTTTAGATCCTCCTGCAAGCAGGAACTCGCGAAGAAGCCTCATTGGCTTATCAAAGCTGCAAGCTGACCGAAGTCAGTTTCTTACATTAATATTTAACGTCCATGATAATGAATTGTCAATTGGCAACAACTCTGTAACTGGACGACATACATTACCTGGACGACATACATTAATACAAAGTCCATTGACTTTTACCCTGAGCCACTTAGCTCTGAGAGTTGTGGATTTACAGCTAGACTCAGTCGTTCAGCCACTTTCCCTGACATGCCTCTGATGTCTAAACATTCCTTCTATAAATAGTGTACATTTTTTCTTTTTAATAATGGACTGTATTGAAAGTAACTTCTGTAGATAGATATTTATCCACAATTGCAATATTTTAAAATATCAAACAATTAAGAATAATTCCATAAATTTCTTCCTCGTAATTAACAAAAACTGCAGCTCAGATATAAAGCATAACAGTACTTAAAATTTTAAGGATGTTTACACATTTAATCTATGGCCGAAAGCACCTGAACACTCAGGGATGGTAACTGTGATGTTTGGGCCCAATTTTTTATTTATTTTTTTTATTTTTTTATTTTTTTTTATGTACTCTTACTGTTAAACTTTGGGAAAGACACTTTCAAGTGGTGTATACATGTGCAACCAAACCTACCTGCAGTTCTATCCTCTGTACCCATCATATGGAAAGAGCCAACACAGAACACTATCTAACGATTCTGTGCAAACTGCTCCCCAACGGTTTCTCCCTCCGCTCTTTAATTTGCACGAATGGGAACAAATAAGGTTTTTATCTCGATTGTTCCAACGTCTCTCGGAAACTTCCAACTAGGACTTCAATTATTTGAGAGGTTGCATTCTCTTAGAAAGGAAGTAAGTTTGCACATCAGAATTAAGTGCCGCTACAAACCGACTGATGTTAGTTAGGTAGGGGACTTTCGAATATTGCAGGAAAGCGATATCTGAGCAATATTCTTTCCCCCGACTTCAGAAAATCAGTTTCCCAAACGAGCCAATTATCCAAAAGTTTCAAATTATCACCAAGTTGCTTCCCCAACTAGATTGTTGATTCACAGTAACCTCTAAATAATGTCAGTATGTTTCCACAGAAGTCACAAAAATTTTGTTTCCCAATGGAACCTTTTTTCCTAATATTTGATGCACAAATGCTCTTGTAAACTGTTGTTTATATCTCTTCCTCCACTCCAGCAGGAAAAAAAATGATAAAAATGATAAAAATACAATATAATTATTCCTCTTTCTGGCAATGGAGCCGATGATATCTGCGACTCTAATTTTTGCATCCGCTGGCTCCAAACAGTTATATATTTTTCAAATCCTGATGAAACACACTGTAGATGCACAATGATGTAGACTGCCCATTGAAACTGACCGTTGCAGCAGCCACTGTATGCAACTGTTTACAACTTACGCTGACCACGACGACGACCACGTACACAGCCCATTCAATAAATAATAATGCATGGCACAATTTCACTTAATACATTTTCCGCGAAATTTATCCTTGAACTAAAAATCTCATTTTGGCCGTGAACAAACTGAAGCGTAACAAACAAGCAGGCATATATAGAGCTATTGATTGGTTGTTTCATTGTGCAAAGCCAACCGGCGTTCGTTACTTAACCAGAGAACAAAAGCGACTAATTCTTAACAAAATACTACTCGATTCCTGTGCCTTCTTGTGTGCTTTTAATTAACGTCGAAAGAACGGAAGAAAAAAGAGCTTGTATCGTATCGAAATTCGAGATCGAAGGAGGACACAGAAAAATTATTTAATTTTTATTAAACAGGATAAAGACATGACTGCATGTCGTAAAAAACGCTGTCGAAAAAGCGACCAAACTTCTCTTGCCGTTCGAAAGTTGTTCGATCCAATCAACGGATAAAAGCGCTGCCAAAAAGACTATCGAATTTCACCGAAAAGAAATTTCAATCAGAGATCGGACCGTATAGTTCTCCGTGCGAGTTTATGGATATAAGGCAAAAGAAAACTGTCCAGAGTAATTGTCCTTCGAAACGAGTCTTCCTTCTGAGTATAAAGTGAAGTCCAGACCGTCAGATATACTATATTCCCCTCGCTGAAATTTCACGCATACTGAAGGGCTTAGGCAAGACTCTCCATTCATTAAGTCCAATCATAAATCTTTCAACGCTGCTGCTGCCAGCAATTGCAAGATTGTTCCAGGCAAAACGGACATATCACCCATCCAAAATTCCAACACAGCTCCAAAGAGTTATTGATTTTAGAAATGAACTTGCTGGAATGGATAGCCGTAGTCGTCGTGGTCGTCTTTACTAGTTAACTGCCGCTTGCCACGATGACGAAGTAGTGCTGTTTTTGCGGCATGAATCCAAATTCGTTAGGCGATGAAGTTGACGGCAAGCAAAACAATTAAAATTTAAAAAACGGCTAAAAGTGACCAAAGAAAAATGGTAACGTTCGAGAGAACTCTGCCACAAAGTTAAAAGTTGGTAATTTTTTGGGATCAAAACCGAGACAGAATTTCTTCCCTCGCTTTTCTTTATTCGAATCGGTAATAATCACGAACAAAGTCATCACACATTTGTTAAGCTCTTCCTAAAAGAAAACTTTTTCTACAGTAGATTCCAACATTACAAAGTTTTAGTATCCGGTAAATGGGTGTTTTGTATGTGTATTTGCTGCTGGTACTGCAGTCAAATTTATGGACACACATGTGACTGTTCTTCCCACACGAATATCACAGCTGTGGGTGAACTGAACTGAGAGAATCGGTACACACAACACACACACTTACCCTCCCTTCACTGTGTGCACTCCTGTGAAAGTGAACTGCCAATAACAGTGTGCAAAAAAAAACAAAAAAACCTATGTATGGAGGTGTGTGCTGTGCAACAAACCATTAACATAACACTGTAGTAGGTATATAGATATATTGGCAACTTCAAGTAAAGTGACTTCCTAGGGTAGTTTGAACTTTGACCTTGCATAATAGTTTTTTTTTTCTTATTTTACATAATGGTTTTCCACAGGAAGAATGCATGGTAAAAACTGACAATACCTTATTTTCTATGAACTAGTTTGGTATATAGTAGCACTTTGAAGTGTAAGGGTTTCATAAAAGTTAAGGTTGTTTGCATTACTCACACAAAACGAGGCTTTATGATATTCCCAAAACTTCATATAACAGTACAGTAAACAAGTACTTCATATAACAGCCAGCTTTTACAATATAAGGAAACTTTAAAACAGATATTTCAGTCATAATCAGTTGAAATGGTGGAATTAAAATTCATTTCAGAGTTCAAGGTGATGGATATATATGTTACAGTACAACGGATATGGTACATATTTCCTTAATATTTGTTGGAAGTGACTGTGGCTGAAGTTAGGCAACTTTTCTTTGGGGTAAGGGGGGGGGGAATAAATTTTGTGCCAATTTTCAGCAATATTTGATATTATAATTCCATTGCAATGCAAGTCAGACAAGCTTTCACTATAAGAAAGTTTTACTTTGAATTACTGTGTAGAAAAGACCTGACAATAATTTGCATGTTGAGAACATGAACATCGGTGACCATAATAAGACTTTCTAGCATATCTGGGGGCAATAATGATATTAAAGGTATGTTGTATTGGCACCAAATATGCTAGATATTCAAATATGGTCACCTTTGGTCAAAACTCTTTAACTTTTTGTATTACAACCTTTCGAGAAAATTATCCTCACTGGGACATTCAGTCATCTTGTGTATTCCTTAGAAATGTCTGAGAACAATTTGGAGAGTAAAGACCTCCAGGAAAGTGCTTCTTGAAAACTCAATTATAGCATGCTATAATTTGGGGCCTATACTGACTACCTACCTTTTAACTTTTAAAGCAGGTTTTCTGAGTTAATTAACATGCAATACACGTTGGGTTGCTAAATATTTGCTGCTAAAATCCAGTATCCCGGAAACTTAGTTGGTCACATATACCTGTAGCATCGACTAGCAAAGGTTCTACTCCAGAAAAGTGAAGGAAGGGTCACAACATTTTAAAAATTCCCATAGACTGTCTTTTTCATGTGGTTACTGAGTAATGTTAATAGATGGAAGAACCAATAGGAATCATTACTTACTGATCCCCCCTCTGCCTCCCCTCTCTGCCTCCCCCTCCCCCATGGGCTAATTTTAACGTTAAGGCCCTCAACTTTAAATCAATAAAGTGAACCGTTGCCACTTATCTATATAGCAAAGTATACTATATATAAACCACTACATGTTATGAACCGATTCATTTAAATTAATAGAGTTAGGGTAAATTGTCTATGTTGAATCACACATTCACACACTGTAATACTTACAGGGGTGGAGGGTGGGGGGGGAGGAGGGGCGAAGGAATAACCGGTTCTGTGCGTGTAATCAAGTAAAGAGGAAAGCACGAGTCCAATATTTTTTTCCTGTACGTGTGTGTATCTCTTTCCTTATCTCTATAACAGGATCAGATTCAACCAGGTGTTTCAGCATCTAAAGAAACCTCTCTCTCGCGCCATTTCGTTCCCCTGTTTTTTTTCCTTGTTTTTCTCTGTTAATTTATATATAAACACACCTTAACATCTATCTGGACCTAGACACTCGCCCACGCAGACTTCCTGCTGGGGATACTCCAACGGAAACGGAGGATGTTAGCGAAACAAAAGGATTTACAAGTGTAGTTATTGTAAAGCCCTTTTTTATGATGTTGGTATATTGGATGGGAAGCATTATCAAATTCACAAGAAAAATATCGAAAAAACCAAAGTACAACAGAGGTTGGGGGCCCCCAGTTTTTAATCACTTCAGATCTAACCAGATGAGAAAACACCCTTGCTTTTTTCGTCTAACTCGAAAGTTACAAATCGTCAATATTAGTCAAATATGGAGTTATGATTATATAATTCCACCAGGATCGGCCCACACTTTGAAAAGGGAAGGAAAGCGATGTTTTTTGCGGGGGGGGGGGGCGGGAAAGAAACATTAGTTTATGTTGAATAGGGGGCGGCATTGATAGGGCATATTGTTTTGTTTTGGGGGTGGGGGATGAAGGAGGCAGGCGGCCGGGCAGGTGTCCTACTCCACACAGAATGGTTAGATGATTAAGTTATAAAAGTAACCTTTGAGTTAAATATTCAGTTCTATTGAAATTGAGTGGTTGGAATACAAAACACATTTGATCTATACATGGCAGATTAGGAAAAATTAAGAAATGAACTCATTCGACATCACATTGTCTTCACCCCCCTCCCATCCCCATTCCCTCCTTACCTCCCTCCCCATTCTAAAACTGAAAAGTCACTTTCATAGTTTGAACCAAAAAATCCTCACAAAAAAAACAAAAAAAATCAATAAAATCCTTGACTTTTGTAGTTCGTGTAATAAGTGCATCTGCTTTAAAAAATACAATTCAATGATAGGACTCTTATAATTTAGATATTAACCAATAATTATGAAAAAAAAAAAACTACCAAAACCCGACATCTCATTTATCTTTTACAGAGTTGTACATACATGTACGTTGACAACTGCAAAGATGTGGCCCAGTACGTATTTCCATTTGC
>JAIPMN010023022.1:0-35513 GCA_020650975.1 Apostichopus californicus
TAAATAAAATGTTGATATCTTACAAAATATAAGTGAAATGTCTTCTTAGGATAGCAAAATTTCAGATATGTTATTTCTTAACTTTCTGATATGAAGGACATTTTATATTTTTTGGGGGAGAAAATCTTTCAAGGGAAGCAAAGAATACAAAGACTCACGTACAAACCCATCTTGCTCGCTGACAGACAGTGAGATGTGACTCATTTCTCACTGTAAAAACAGCCGTCTGCAAACTCACGCCCCTAGCCCAGGAGCTTACCTGGGGCGGACACAGCCACGACCCACTAGACCCCCCCCCCCCGGCCCTGTACCTAAGACTATAATGCAAGTTAACTCAAACTGCCAAACAAGCCCTTCAGGGGTTGACCCTGTTAAATAAAATGTTGATATCTTACAAAATATAAGTGAAATGTCTTCTTAGGATAGCAAAATTTCAGATATGTTATTTCTTAACTTTCTGATATGAAGGACATTTTATATTGAAGAAAAAGAGACAATTATGTCTGTCATTATGTTAGATCCTGTGCAAAGGTCAGAAGATGACCATGTTGTTGGAAAATTTGAAGCAAAGCCTGTTTCCTGCTCTTTGATTTAATCATAAGTTCCTTGCTTCTTTCTGTTTATGATGTTTTTGTACACAGGTTCTCTCTCTACGTTGTATCACTGGCTCATCATGTGATTGCCATGTGGTTCATCAAATGTCGTCTGCCTTTTAGGAGAGAGTTTGTCAACTGCATAACAAGGGTAGGTCTGTCAGTAGGTCATCAATTCATTCCACAAGTGTTTCAGTTAATGGTTCAAATGGTATATGGACATATTTTATACTAGTTGGAGCCCTTACATCTGTTTTAACATCATGGACAAAAATGGGGATTGATTACCGTTGAGAGGACAGAATGAAATGCAAATAAACATGAATACGAATAAACCATTTAGGTATCTTCAGAAAGGAAAACTGCAGCAGCTGCATAATCCCCTGCAGCAAGGCTGAATTTATATCATACAATTTAGATTATCTCTGCAGAGCAACAGTGCCTGTTGTGTGAAATATGGGAATACAAAAGATAACTTCTTGCCTGACTGCTGTGATTCTGCAGCCCTCTCTGCATGCTATGTTTGAAATTGTGCCTTAATGAACTTGACGTTAGTTACTCGATGTTCCAATGTTCCAGCAGGTTTACATGTGTTCTAAATGTGGACAGAAGTCATTCTGAAAGTTATAACATTAAGTCTCCTAAAATACAGAATGTATGATCTCCTTGGACTTGGAGCGACTTGGTTTTTTAACCTCAAACCACTTTTGATATCATATCATTGGTGATTTCATAAACTGATACGATTGGACAAAAAATCGTCGAGATGTTGACACAAAACTCTGTGATAATAAGTGAAAATAAATACTCTATAAATATCTCTTGTAGGGTTTGAAAGCTAGCTGTTCCAGACCGGTCATATTTTCACCGCAATCGGAAAGCAACAAGACAACTGGAAGAGGGCTGAGAAGATCAAACAGCCTTACAAAGTGAGCTCAGAAATTAATTAATTAAGTTTGATGTTAAGCGATGTACATTTGGGATAAGTGAGAAATATATAGCAAGTCATGCAGATAGTGACCTACATGGATACTAAATATAACTCATATTCAAGGGGTGTTCTTGGGTGGGGGGTGGGGGGTGGGGGCTTGAACAGTATCAATTATTCAATCTAATATCACAATTGTAGGTTTCAATTGTAGCTTTGAAAATTTGGTCTTTTTTGGAATTTTTAAAATTGAACAAAAAAAAAAACGAATAAAAGGTTTCAATTTTAAGAAGTTTTTCCGGATCCAGTAGTATTTGAAAAGTTGTTTTACTTTTTTTCCAAAGATCTTTCTTGAAATAAATTTGAATTTATTGTTCTTATCTACTATCTTCAAGGTGGCTTGTATAAATTCAATCAAAGAAATGGTGTATTTTTTAGCCACGTAAAATATTTCTTGATATTGGCAGTGATCCAGTTCAAATCATCATATGTTACGATCATTTAAATTTGATTTTATAATAATACCCTTGGTTGTGCGATATTTTGTCAAAAATAAAAGTTAACCAAATTTTTTTTTCCCCCTAGGATTTCTTCTAAATCTGGAAAGAGTGATAAGGAACAGAACAAAGAGAGCACCTGTCCGAATTACGATTCCTTGGATAACCTACATGCACACCTGACGGAAACTTGTCTGGATATGATGGCTCGGTTTACCTTCTCTACATGCACTACCATGCCCAAGAGGTAATAGTGAGATTTAACCCTACCCCACCATACCACCCTCCCCTGTACAAATTACAAGCCAGTTTGTACTAGTAGTGCAGCATGAGGAAGTCAGGCCAGATTAAATGTAAATGTATATACCAAACATTTTAAAATCAAAAGTGACTGACGAATTGCATGTTACACTCTCAACTGATGAACAATGACAATTAATAACCTTAATGGTTTCAGCAGATAGACTGTGATGCATCCATCAATTGTTAGGGTTATTCTCCATGCATTGCAAAAATGACAATCATCAAATCTATTTCTAAGCTTGTGATTAATAATGCTTCGTAATCGTTGCAGAAACCGTTTTGTCACTAGAATCTAGTCATGTTTTTGGTTTGGTTACATTTGAGATGCAGCTGGTATAAGAATTGGCCTGTATCGTTTTGCTCTTGCAGGTCACCAATCAGCGAGTTCCTTCTCATAGGTGGTCAGTCTCAGAGTTGGTTGCTAGGCAACAAGATTATCACTATAACGACCAGTGGCGGCAGCACCAAACTACAAGGGAACGGAGTCTGCGAGAAATGTAACAACATGATCCGATCACACATCCACGGACATGGAAGCCTCTCCGATGCATCAAACAAGGTCAAACACGATGGCACGCAGGAAGAGCTCGCTAAAAATAAACCCACGAGACAGAGGTCCAAATCCGGGGACACTCAGAAGGAGGACCAGCCCCCGCAGACCGGAGGAGGCCTACCGCACCGACACCCAGACGCTAAGAGGTTGGAGGGCAGATCGAGGCCTTACTCTGGCCCCGCGGCGGTGACGGTGATGAAAGACACCGTTTCGAGAGACGAAGCATCACCATCATCTTTGTCATCATCCCTACAAGGAAGCACTTCAGTCTCAGAGAGGGCCATTCCAAGCAGGTTATCCTCCGGTTCATTGTACCAGTGCAACTGTTGGTGTAGATCGTGGGCGGAGGTTCACATCAGACGGGCGACTGGAGACACCAGCTGGATCATGAGGATACAGAACGACGGTAGTCTGGTCCCGCTGCAACAGGAGATGCCTCTGAACGACATCTCGTCTCTCCTCATGTACAACAGAGAGATCGAGGAACACATCCTCTCCTTCCTCCCCGAGGATTCCGAGGAGGGATCGGAAGAAGGGGTCGGAGGAGACGAGGAGAGCGATCCGGAAGAAGAGGAAGATGACACGTTGGATAAATCTCAAGAAGGTTGGTGCATATTTTATTTTATTTTTTTATTTATTTCCAGTATAAATATAAATATTTATAAACAGGACATCAAAAGTGAGTATGTAATACGAAAGTATTATTAAAAATGTGTACCAAAAAAAACAAAAAAAATATTGTTTTATTATTTTGAGTTTGAAATTTATAATGGAAGAGGAGAGAAATTATGAACTGTAATATTTTTCAACCGGTGACCTCAAGAACACAGCTCCTGTCCTCCACCAGCTGAGCTGTCCAGCCCCATATTAAAGTTGCTTGTGATCCCTTTGTAGTTTATTTGCTCTGTTTCAAATACATAGTCTTTGTTGACCAGCTCCGTATTAAAGTTGCTTGTGATCCCTTTGTAGTGTATTTGCTCCGTTTCAAATGCATAGTCTTCGTTGACCAGCCCTGTATTAAAGTTGCTTGTGATCCGTTTGTAGTTTATTTGCTGTGTTTCAAATGCATAGTCTTTGTTGACAAGGAAAAATAAAAGGAGGAAACGGACACTGAACAAGAAATTGTAAACTTTTTGAGAGAAACAGGAAATAGATTTTAAGAGCAACACCTCCTTCACTCATTAAAATGCATATCTGTAATATAAAAGCAAGGCATTGCAAGGTAAAATCATAAAAGTTTGGAAGGAGCACCCTTTGGAAATTTGATTCAAACAAGACAAATGCAAATAACGTACCATAAATCAACATTAACCCTGCACAATAAATATGAAAATGTAGCTTTAAACCTCTTCTACTTCGCTTGCAAGAATCGGGGTAGAAGTTGTCATCATCTTCACTAAAACTCAACAGAAATTCAATGAACCTGCTGGAGCAAGGAGAACACATTCGTACAGAATATTATAATATTTACTTTAGTGTGAACCTCGTGTGAAGCGAAATATGTCGCTTTAGTAGTGAAATAGTAAACCAGGGGCTTGAAATAATCATTCATTAATATTGCTTAATATTTCATTCTAAGCACAGATATAAAATTCAAAGTTTAATAGGTCATAACATGCATTAACACTCATCATGCATTGCTCTAATAAGTGCTGCAATGATATTGAATACTGATTTTGAAATTTTGAACACAAATTTTGAAATAATGAAGTAGCTTTCAATCAAGTGAATTTCCTTAAAGTGGCTGATTGGCCATGTACCATTGAATATCGTTTGATATTTATTTATTTATTTCTTATATTTTATTCTCTGATCTGTCTTTGGACTTAGTCCGAGAGACTATCCCTATTCCTACCTCAAGGGTTACCGCCGACCCCCCTCAGTTTCTTCTTTCCCCGCAAGAAGATTTCAACCCAGATCTGGATCGAGACTCCAGCCTGCATTCGTTTGCAATGCAACTGCAAAAGGGTATTTATTGCACCGCAGAGTAGCACCGTAGCGTCCACCATTAATCATGATTCCCACTCTCTCGCTGAACCTAACTTTCGCTGTTTTCTAATATTCTCTTGCTAATTGGTGGTATTGTTTTCATGGTATTCATGTGACTGTGTACTGAATAGAGTAGAATCCCCAGATCTGAAAGTAAACTCCTGGATAGAAGATAATATTACATGCTTTCCATAAGGGGGGGGGGGGGAGGGGAGCTGATGGAAGGGTGTGCATGTTATTGCATATTTTACAAAGTTTATGTATATATGTACATATTGCTATGCCCAGAACACTGAACAAATCATAGAGCAGATACAGTGCTTTACTCTAGTTTGGGAAGTGTATCCATTAGTCTCTGGTCTTTCATGTGTTGCACTTACTAATACTGACAAATTACAAATTGAATCGGGAATGTTTACAATCGTTCTTGTCAACACAGCCCTGCTGAAATAATGAGAACCTTTGTTTAGTTTGCTGAGTTTTAGACTATATTAGACTGGGCCATTTTTCACCTTTTGCTCAAGAATGTCTGTTACAGTTCTTTCTTGGGCTACTGAAATGGTCTTATTTAGAGAACTAAATTCTTTGGTAAAGAACTGAAAAATCTAAAATGGGTCATTCAACAACCCCACCTTGAGTCTAAAAGTGGTTCCGCTACCAGTAATGATGAGGTATTTTACCTCAGAAGTAGATGCCTACCTCTTTGACCAGGACTTCTGAAGATTAACCCACAGTTTAATGCTTGTTCAGAAATTTATGTCTCCTCACAAAAGGCAACGTTTGTGATAAATAAACAGTGATTTTTTATTAATCACGTAATGGTCTTACAACACAGTTAGACATGTGTTAATATTTTTCTTTTCTTTTGCTGTCCCTTTTGCTGTCACTTTCACATTCCCATTTACTCTTTCTTTTGCCTTTGTTTTAAGCCAGAGTAACATTCAAAACGTCTTTGCTGAACTATGTTCCTAGAAACATGAAGAGTAACAGTCAATGTTTATATTTAGGTAGCAAAGTGGCATAATTTGGTACACCTCCCACCCCACCCAAGACCAGCCCACCCACCTACGTCCCCCCCAAAAAAAAAATTAATAAAAACATTGATTTCCTGTCATCAATTGAAAAATCTTGTTTATGACATACAATCTTTACAATTGGTGATGTCACACTGTCTTAATTTGATCAAGAACCTTCTTTCATTTTTTTAAAGTGTTTTAACTTTCAACAACCTGTTTTTCCCTCACTTGATTTCTATTATCGCATCATTAACATTGCATTTCTAGTTAAACATACTTAATTTAGTATACACTTTTCTTAAAATCCATTGCTTTCACCATTACTGTAAAATTCGGAAATCTTTATTCTTTTCCCAATTTCAAAATTCATGGACAATATTCTTAGGCCCTCTTAACATTAATGCATTGTGTCATAATTAAAAACAAAATACCATGAATGTGAAATGTCACAATTTTTCAATGAATTCTAACTGGAGACAAAAAAAAGTCACTCACACTTTTGTGTTTCTTCTCTGTTTGCATATCGCTGAAAAAACTGAACCAATATGGGAATTTTTCTTTCTCGAAAATAATTCTGGGAGAAGGAAAAATCAATTCTGCTGTGAACGAATCGTTGTCAAGCCTGTTTATTCTTTTCCATTCTGTCTATCAATCCAACACTAAGTAAATTTCTATAGACTGTTGTGGAATCGGTGGAAGTGAACAGATTTGGTGTAATAACACTACTCATGTTAATATAGTCCCTTGTTTATCAATCCTGAACTACACATTACTGTTTGTTCTGTGGAACATTTCATATCTACTTTTGTCACGGTGGAGGGTGCCACCAGCCAAACTTCTATGGTAGAGAATATTACCCAAAATCGGTGTACGGTACATAGCATTCTTCAACATTGTTTCTAAAGCTTCAATCTGTAGCACCACTTTTCGTTTGAGCCTCTTCCACTTTACTCATTTCTCAAAGGGGAAAGTGCCACCTCTTCTCTTAGATCCTACCTCTCAACAATATAATACATTAGCTCACCCCCCCCCTATCCACTACTCCCAATTAAAAAATGGGGGTTGTGGTCCAGAAAGTGTTGTTTTAATATTTCAATATCTCACAAAAATGATTGCAGATATCTTGAAAGGAAAATTGGAATACTTTACTGAATCATTTTAATGTCAATTTATGTAGTCTAGTTAAAAAGCAATGAAATATAAACTTGATCTATTTCCTGCATTTTCAATTAAAGAAGATCTTTGATGTAACTGGAAAGACACCAGTACTCTTTTTAGGTGAATTCCTACTGGAATATCCAGGAAATTGGCATTTTAATTAGAAATTGGGAAGCAGACCCATGTAATTCCATATTCTATGTGAACATGTATGTAGCCATGCTAAAATCAAAGTTTATGATCAATTATTATTGCATAACAAAAACTTTTTGCCCTTTTTATCATTATTCAGTTGTTCTTCAAGTTATTTTTTCATCTTTCGTTGCCAGATTTAGACAAAGACCGTTTGATGGTGAATTTTCCGAGACCAGAGCTGGGCATGTCACCTGATCCAGGGGAAAGCTCTTTCCCTCATAACCTTGGTTCTGATAAGGTGATCATTTTTTATCGTCAGTATATCTACAATTCACTTTAATAGATACATCCATGGGTTTTATAGAAAGAACAAATTTGATTTACGTTTTTAATGCAAGATTGTGTGATTATACTTCAAATGAGTGTATTTACAATTTTAATCTGATGTATGAAGTTAACCTTAGCAAAGGCTTGGTTCAGCGGTTAGAGTGCCTCACAATCCTTAGGTTCCAGGATCAAAATTCCACCAGGAGCCAGATTCTCTTCACTCTATAGGCCTATAAGCTGTTCAAAAATCGCTGCAGTGCAGTGGTGATGTGCGGAGTCTGGTGATGTGCGGTGATGTGCAGTGGTGATGTGCGGAGTGGATTTGATATTTCTGGTTTGTGAAAAGGGATTGGTTCTGTTCTTCACTTGGTTAAATGATGGTTCCGGGAGCAGGAATGGGAGCGAATTCACACTCCTGCCTTGTTATCCTCTGAACACTTATCGAAATGAGAAGGCTTGAAATAAGCCGGTGTTCATCTACGATCTAACACGGATAAGGTCTCAAATAAGCTACTGTAAGGCTCCCTGATTCTTGGGTCTCTAAATTAACTAAATTAACATGCAAAGAATATGGTGTGTATGGTTTATCAAACTGCTGATCCCAATTTGCCAGACCTGTGTATGCGATTCCTAAAAAATCGGACAAAAATGTGGAAACCATGGATTAGTTTCTAGACCATGATTTTATCTGGTTCTATTAAATCTTTTTATTATTTCTATTATTTCTATTAAAGCAATTCATTGTTTGTGGGATTGGTGTCACAGCAGTTATCCGAATGTCTAATAAAGGTTAACATTTTACTTAGCCTACACACTTAGCAGTACAAGGGAATATTAATGTTTGGTCTATTATCATACAGTAAGATATTTAGCTACAAAAATACAAAGGTTAATCACATATTATAGTGAAAATCAAAATAAACTACGACTGTTAGCAAACTGCTTATCCACTAAAGAGCCTGTGTAAGAGAATGTGTTTAAGTAAGTTGGACTGACGTTTCGATCCTAGCAGGATCTTACTCATTTCGATTCTAGCATATTTTTGCAAACAGAATCTTAGTAATTGCAGCTTTCAGATTGAAACAAAACTTGTAAACTTGATCAAGATATCAAAGCTATTAAGTTATTCCCTGATTAGTACCAAATATTGCAGTAATTCTTAGGAAAACCTATTGGTGAGTAAAATCCATTTGTGTAATTGTACTCATGGCAACTAACCCCATTGCTTTATAATGAAGAACCCTTTATTATTCTGATGATAACCCTTTTTATTTTATTTTGGTTTTCTTCATTGTGATAGTTTGGTGAGTTCGCTAGAGCTCTAAGATTGGTTGAAAAGGATTCTAGGAATCTGGACCGTTTTGATCTGAGCCGGCGGTCCAAGCTACATCTCCACAAGTCTAAGAGCTGTCCGACCCTCGAAATATCTAACGAGGTAGAGAGCGCAGAGGAACACCGGAAGAAACTCTCCAGTTTGAGCGCCACATCTCCTCGTTCGTTGGCGAAGGACTTCCTCGAGGAATTCTCTCAGAGGCCCAGTTCGTTCAAAGATGTATCCTACCTGGAGAAGAGATACAGCAAGGAGTTGGAAGATGTCGGTGGCCCAAAGGACAAAGATGGAGAAGGGAAAGATGACCCCGGCGAGGCGGTCAAGAGATCCGGAGAGAAGATAATCGCTGACAGAGAGGATAAGAAAGATACAGAGAGGCAGGGAGTGATAGCTGTCCAAGCTGGGAGGAAAAAATCTGTCGATTTTGTGATAGCAGAGACGGACGGAAGAGAAACGAGAGACAGGGAGAAGACAGCCATCGTAAAACCGTCTGTGTTGTCCTTGGAGAAAAGAAGTGGTGAGTTTTAAGAGGCCAGTTGAATTAATAAATACTAATAAGACTTATTCACAAAAATAAAAGTATCATTCTCTGAGGGAACATCCAGAAGTTGTTTTGTCTCTCAGCTTAAAATTTAAAATTGGGAACTTTTGACAATGAACTTTTCCTTCGACGATCCTGTTTTCTGGATATCAATAGTATGTATTAGAAGTGGATCACATTCATGCCGAAAATGGTCCCTTATTTTAAATTACAGAGACAGACATTGCCTTTCCGGCCAATTGCATCCCTTGGACGTTCTCACACTCTTTCTGTCTGGTTCCTGTGATGTCTTGAGCTATTTTTTAAAGGTCCTGTGTCTTTCTTACAACAGCTTGAGGTCCTGTGTATTTCCCTCGAGTGGCTCAAGATCTCACCTTTATCTCAATACTTTTATTCCTGAGAATTCCTCTAAAATATTATATATATATTTTTATATTTTGCATTTTAAGGTAGCATTGCTGCATGGAGCTCCGAATGAAAACAAATTAACTTTGTTGAGAGGCGGAGCATAGCATGGCTTGCAAGCCTTTCAGAAAGATATAAACATCAAATAAGTTTTTTTTACTCTGTCTATGTTTAAGCAGAATACTACCACCCACAGCTAACACATCCGAAGCTTAGACAGAGAGGACACACGTTTTCGGCCATCAGTAAAAGCAGTCGTCAAATCGAACGAAAGGCAGAGGAGCTTAAGACGAGGAAGACGTCGGAGAGCAGATCAGGATCTCGGGATGCAATGAAAAGTGGCGTTGATCCAAGGTAAGGGTAGTAATCATTGTTGTCATGATTGTGAAAAGCCCAATTACAAGTGTTTTGTTCGAATAACACTATATATATAATATATATAATATATTTGTTGTCATTTCATAGCATGGCAGCTATAAGCATAACATTTTCATTTTCTTGTTGGAAAAACTAGTTTATGACATTTCTTGCTTGCTATTCTGAAACTGCAGGGAAGTAGAACAATGAACTTTATATACCACACAAATTTTTATTTTTTTCTTAGGGAGTGTGATGGAACAGAAATTTTAGGATTTTACAGTATGTGAGGAGTTATATCAAGTAGGGTTTGTGAAAAGGAAAAGTAGCTCCAAGAGCTTAGGTGAGATGTAGGCTCAAGATGGTGAGGGGGGGGGGGGGAAGGGGGAGGAGGGTGAATCGGGGACTCTGTGTTGTTGTTTTATAATTTGTAGTTAATTCTTAGGATTTTTTTTTCTTTCCATACAGTAACATTTCTGATACTTAATATTAGTAAAAGAATGGAACAAGATGATGATGAAGAGTTTGGTTGTATATCTGGAAGAATTTAATACAAATGTTTGTTTACTTTTACAGCTTTGTGTTTCTCCAACTGTTTTTCTCTCCTTTTGTTGTGGAAGACACAGAGAGGCCCATAGCCATCCCATTCAGTCAGGTATTAATGTCATGAAGTACATTGACCTCAGGGTCATCAAAACATCTCTCCAATATCCATCAGTACAGTGCAAAACTATGGCAAGCCATCTGTGTCAAATCGATGTGAACAGACAGATTTAACTAGTTTAAATAAATTTACACCAATTCAAATATAAATCTACACCAGTTTAGAATCAGCTTAATGTCAGTTTAAATTGACATATATGTTTGTAAGGCAATTTAAAAGCAAATCTACCATTTTTGTAGTGTACTAAGCGTATAAAGTCACTTCGGAGACATTTAACTAAACACCGTTTTAAGTTTTGACCAATATTTTATTGATTAGGTTTTTTGTCGGATTAATCATTTTACCATGTAAATGAACAGTGCATGCAGAGAGCTCTGTTAATGTAGAGTCCTACATCCCAACCATTTTGCCATGGCAACCCATGTTGTAATTTCCCTATAGGCTATCCATGACTCATAAATTTCTTAAGGCCTGACCTCACTAAAGTATATACTCAATGACAGATTGATGTTTAGACTGCATTCTTTCTGATTTATTTTCATTTTAAAGTTAGTCAACTTAATAAAAAACTTGAGAAATAAATCCTCCCATGACACTGGATGAAGTTTATTTTCAGTTTGGACAGTTTTTTTTTCCATTACCTGGCTTGTGACCCAGAGTAAAATGTTCTGTCACCCATAGTTTGGTTTAAACTAGACCTATAGTGTATAAACATCTAAGGATGCTTTGTATTCCAGGACTATGTGAGGACATGTTACCTGGCTTGTGACCCAGAGTAAAATGTTATGTCACCCATAGTTTGGTTTAAACTACACCTAGAGTGTATAAACATCTAAGGATGCTTTGTATTCCAGGACTATGTGAGGACAAGTTACCTGGCTTGTGAACCAGAGTAAAATGTTCTGTCACCCATAGTTTGGTTTAAACTAGACTTAGAGTGTATAAACATCTAAGGATGCTTTGTATTCCAGGACTATGTGAGGACAAGTTACTTCAGTAGCCTGGTTGTGTTGCTAGCCGGGTTTAGGAAAAAGCACCTCCTTGTGGTCTCTACTCGTGTCAGTCCTGAAAAGCTGCTGCTGCCATCTTAGCATGGAAGAGATTATTAATGACGTACAATATCTTAAGAATAGAATAGTGGGTTGTGTGGACGCAGGTAATATCTAGGAAAAGTTATGTGCACAAAAGTCATCAAATTGCCTTTGATTTTAATTAACCTTTCTTTTAATTAACTCTCTTAATTCTCCGTAATCTCTAACAGATGGCACAGAGGGCTGTTAAGGTCCTGGACAGAATTCCTCCATACGACACCCACAAGATTGGGGTTCTTTACGTTGGTCCCAATCAGGTACTTGAGCAAGATAATAGAATTTTGATTCATTTTTCGTTTCCATCTCGTCTGTAACAATGAAGTATAATGCATGTTGATGACTGTATAACAGAATGACAACATCTTCAATTCAATTAAAGGTCAAGTTGAGAGTGATTTGCCTGTGTCTAGCGCAGTCATCTTTCTATATATCAGCAATAAATGAGACCGTTAAGAGCTTAAGGATTGGTATCGATACGTTGGTCGTTTCTTAGTATGAAGTTCATGCTCAGATTTTTAAGGTACAAAAACAAAAATTGGTAAAAAGAAGAGTCATTTCATGATTTCTCCTTAAATCCTCAGGGAATCTTACATATATATTTCAATTGTAATAGCAATGTAAACTTTGACAAAGAATCTTTAAATACAGCATCAAATGAAGTTTGTTTATCTTGGTGAATGTAATTAACCCAACTTTGAAAAGTATTAAAAGTGTTTCCAACAAACCCTCCATTGATATGACAGAACTAATTGTTGGATTAAAACTGCATTTATTTATCGCAGGCTGAAAATGAGATTGCAATACTGTCCAACGTCTACGGATCATCACGATACATGAACTTCCTGAAAGGTCTGGGCAAGCTTATCCCGTTGCAAGAAGCCGGTCACATTGAGATCTATACAGGAGGTCTGGATACCTCAGGCAGCGATGGAAAGTTTGTTTACTGGTGGAAGGATGATGTCATGCAAGGTAACTGTCAAAATTAAAAGACTAAATAAAACTGTTAGGAAACTGCTTATCCACTAGAGAGCCCCTGTGTAAGAGAATGTGTAAAAGTAAGTTGGCATGACGTTAAACGATGTTAACAGCAAACGAGGGAATTTTTTTTTTTTAACAGAATATTTTTCAAAAACATGTTGGCACACTCCTGCAAGGGTGTCAGGGATGGAACCTCAGGCAGTCTCACTTTACGTCATACTAACATTTCTTTGTAGGTTTCCACCGTGACATTTTATTTTCATTAGATATGCTTCGGGTTAAATTTCTTGTCAAATTCAAAGTCTATTTTTTTTTTTTTTTTGCTGTCTTTGATAACTTTGCAAATTTGTTCTTGCAGTGATCTTCCATGTGGCGACATTGATGCCTAACAAAGACAGTGATCCTAACTGTACAGCGAAGAAACTCCACATTGGGAACGACTTTGTGTCAATAGTTTACAATGAAAGTGGTTCAAAATATCAACTCGGTACCATCAAGGTAATAGTGATTGATACCTCTCTCGGTAACCATCCCAACCCCGAATCCCTCCTCCCTCCGTTCCCACCTCCAACAACACCACTACTACCCTCAAAATCGTGACAAGAATGGATTTTTTTGTTTTTAATTTTTTCTTTAGTTTTGTATTCAATTATCTGTTAATTCTGCTTTCACATGTTCTTACTTGATGATACTTACAGAGATAGCCAACTGAGATTAATTATATTACTATGAATGTATTTTATTGGAGGAGGAAAAGGAGAACCGATATGATCATCCTCTTAGAAGCTTTACTCTGAAATTGAAATAAGCATGACAAAAGTTTCATACTTACAGCACTTTTAAGAATTAACGTTGATCGTTAAAGAAAATAAGTGTTCAGTACTTACAGGGTAGTCTTTTTCTCTTTTGTTGTCCTTTTACCATGAATTGATTGATTGGTTCTGTTTTTTGGCTCCCTTTTCTTTGGGGAGGGGGTGTGGTTTGTAGAAGGATAAAGGTTATTCATGGATATGCTAATAAATGAAATGTATCATTGTGTTGTTGCCTTGTTTGATATTAAATTTGATTTATTTTTTATTATATTTCTCTAGGGCCAATTCAACTTTGCTGAAATCATTATTGAACCTTTAGACAAAGAGACAAATCTAGTCATGATACAGACCAAGCCGGGTGAGTATCAGGAGGGGCTAGGATCTGTAATTCAGATAAACAGCCCACAAGGGTATTAAAACCAATGACATATGAAATAGAGTGAAGTATATGCTAAATAATTGGAGATGTTCATGGTTAAATCTGGTAATATACAAGGCCAAAAAAATTGTATTCATATATTTGGAAAGGCCTCCAAAAATGTTAGTATGTGACTGTTTGATCCTCTGTTGTATGTATACGAGACACAAAACTGTTGCTCAAAATTTGTGGGCACTTGGTTGTTACAAACATACTTATCCCAATATTAAGTCCACCTTAAAAAACTGTTTCTTTTTTCTTCAGTGATTTAAGAATAAATGCAAGTGTTGCAAGGACTCCTGAAAATATGATTTCAGTAGATGCTCACTGAAGAAACCTGTTTGTAATTGTTTTTTATATTCTGTGTCCTGTCCATTAAAGCAACATTTGAGTTGATTTTGATCAACTTTTTGTTTGCTTTACAATAATAATAATAATATACCGCAATAATGTATTATTGGCTGAAATAAAATTTGTTGATACACACTGAAGTAACATTTCAAATAAAATTTTGAATTTTTCCAGTGGCTCTTAACAAGTTATTAATACTGACCACAAATGGACTGTTTTTGGTGAAAGTATGTAAATGCTGTCTATTATTAACATAGAATGTGTGTCTGGATTCATTTACATCAGTAGTGTTTGTACAAATTTCCTTGAAAGTTGAATTTAATTTGTCTGTTTAGTGTCCTATCATACTGTGAACACGCCAATGTATTTTCTTTATTCAATTTCTCTCTCGTTTACCGTCTCTTTCTTAGAGCTCGAAGAGTGGATCGGAGCGAGAGGTCCTTGGCTGGTGTCCGATAAGAGAGTGGCTCTGCTTGTTCGACAGATGGCGTTACACGCAAATGTAAACTCAAAATGATTATTGGAACAATTTGACTAATTTATTTATTACCAGATTTGTGCTGTTTCTTTAATTTGCTAAATAATATGGAGATGTAGATTCCAGAAACTGACCTATAAACTTTCTACAAATATTTGTATAAATATAGCAAATCAACAATGGAAATGTGACTGGGAAGTTATAAACAAACTTGAAAGAGCAAAAGTAATGAAAGAAATAATTAGCTTCATAACGCTGCAAAGTCTTTTTAGTTTTGATTAATCGAAGAATTTGAAACAGAACTAGTACTAAAACAACTCAAGAAATTTCTGCGCATTAGAAAATATTGATTGACGTCCTGTTTGATCTGCAAAGGTGCAGTTCCCTCAGGACACATCAGGCTTCACATTTTCTATAATAATTGAACTTCATATTTCTGACTCGCTGTGAAAGCTACAGAAATATTAATTATAATTAATTCAAGTAGTCTAACAAGGGACAGAAGGATTGTACAAGTTTAAGCAACAAATCCCACCAACATTAGTGATTTGTAATTGCTACAGTCAAAGCAAAGTTGTACTGACTGTTTCCTTCGGGAAATGTTTATCCGATTTGTCATCAACAGACGATTGTTTGGAACAGTTTTGTGATAATAATAATAAGATAATTCTCTTGTCTATTTTTTTAGCTTGCCTCTCAGATCCACAAGAGCCAGTCTAAAGGCAAGGCAGCGGCGTCGTTTTCATCCAATTGGCTGGAGAGGCTGCGACAGATTGGGAGGATTCGCTCTAAATTGTCTCATTCACCGACATCATCCTCGCCGCAGGTGATTGGAATGCCAGTGAAACCAACGGCAAGTGCAGAATCTCACATGAAGAAGAAACCGGGCTCCTCACTGACGGACTTCTCGCAGTTCACTTGAACACTATCTGATGTTTTGCCTTTGGAAGGTATATAGAGTAATCATGCAGTCATCTGCAGTTGATGTGTGCACTGATGGTTTCCATGGAAACTGGCACAGAAGAACGAGCGTAGCACAACAAACGCATCCTCTCTTTCTGTACTTTGCAGTACAATACGAATGCAGATGTTATGTAGATACTACAAGGTTGTGTCTTGTTATATTCAATAGCTGCAAGTGTTTGAGAGGTACATCAGTGGTTTCCATAGAAACTGATATGGGAAAGAGATTCTAAGTATGCATGCTATCTGTCTATACATAGGAGTTCAATACAAAATGCACAACTAGGTGAATCATGTAGATACACTACAATGTTATATAAACCTGTGTTGAACAGGTGCTAGAGTGTAAGGGGGCACCAATGGTTTCCATGGAAACTGAGATGTGACAGATAAGGTAAGGTGATTTATGCATGCTATCTGTCTACACTTAGGAGTTCAATACAAATGCAGAACTAGGTGAATCTTGTAGATACTACAGTGTTATATGTACCTGTGTTGAACAGCTGCTAGATTTTAAGGGGGCACCAAAGGTTTCCATAGAAACTGAGATATGACAGATATTGTAACATGAAGTATTCATGCTATCTGTCTATACTTAGGTATACAAAGCGAGTACAGAAGTTGTTCAGTTTGTTTCTAGCTGTAGACAGCTGTTAGAGTATTTGAATGGTTTCCATAGAAATTGAGCTGCCAGCAATAACCTTAAGTGATTTATGCATGCTAAATACTTGGAGTACAGAACAACTGGAGGTTATTGTCAGTCATGTAGAAACTGTGTATAGCTATATTAAACAGCTGCAAGAGTTTAAGGTATACATCAAACGTTATCTTAAAAATTGATACTCAAAAGTCTTCGTAGAGTGAGAGCGAAAACACTATATGCTTCATTCTGTATCTAGAGTTATGATTGGTCAAAGACGTCAGATATTACAAGGTTGCATGTGACTACATTAAACAGCTACTGGTGTTTAAAGGCATTGAAGACTCGCCCCAAACCGTGTGCCACCCTCTGAAAATGTTAACTTTCCGTTGCTTGCAAGTGAAGTTCTCTTCTTGTCGCTACAAAATGCAGACAGTAATGAAACGTGATACCTTGTTATCTTTTATCTAGACCTGAGATGTCCATCGCTGCTATGTACACTATTTTGTGGGTATTGACCGTAGCTGTATGTTTTGACTGTACACTAGTGTCTAATTACTGACGGTAGCAAGCTGTGTGTGTATTTTCTGGGACCGATGGTGGTGTCTGACACTTCTGTTACACCTCATTCGAAACTAGGTCAGATTATCTGCATGAGATGTTTCTTTGTGCGCGAGTCTTCACACCCTTTAAGAATCTTTCAATGGTTTTGATATATGCTGATATATGGACAACATAGCAACAGTGTATCATTCTATAAGGTATGTAGGATCATGATGTAACAGTAAAGGCTGGATCATGATATAACAGTAAAGGTTAGTTAAGTGAGTACAAAACCCTGAGAGATTTTTTGTAACTTGAATACATATTGACCATGTTGTACACAATAAATAATACTAGATTACAAACTGAAAATATTTAAAAAGTACCAATCAGCTGAGTTTGTTATCTATTATTCATTATATCTACTATGAATTATCTATTCTCTTTTCGATAAAAAAAGATTACCAGAGATTGGTGGAAAATCATTTCCCCTCGGCTTGCTACTTTTAATTCGATCATGATCACTTGTATGGATTAGTAGGTTCACTGTCCACCGTCAACCTTAGCTGATGATCTAAAAAAAAAAAATATCAGCAATGCACCTTTTTTTTTCCATTTATGTGGGTTTAACAAATTGAAAACAGTTTTGATGAGATTAAGAAAAGCAGTTTCTGTATGCATGAATTACATCCTCCAGAACAGGAGCCAAATAAAGAGAAAAACAACTGGACTTGGATACCTCATGTTTGTGTTTTATTTAAGGCCTTGTTCCCAGTGACCAGAATGCCATAGCATTAATATGTTAACATATCACCATATCTACTGTAGGTCTAAATATACATCAATGACAAAACCTTGCTAGCTCAACAATTTTATCAGAGATGGACTATAGTCTGGAAGAATTTACGTGTATTAGGTTGACAGCTCTAATTTGTCATGGAAACTAGTATTTCAAGAATTCTAAAGCTAGAATGGTTGTATAGGGTTGACCACCAAATAGAATTGGTAGAACACAGGAACTGAAATCCTGTGGATCACTGTTTTCAACCTTGTTCTAGCCTAAAATTTCTTTACTCTTCCATTTTCTTTTAAATTATTTCAGAGATTTCTGCCATTGGATTATATGTACCACAAGATCTAAATTCCTTTTGAAATCCGTTCTTTTCTGCTTTCGAGGTTGTATCCGAAGAAAGAAGTGTGTGATGCCTGGTTACACACTAAACAGGATACAGTGGTCTCTGACTGTTATTTCTCCCCCATCCCCATCCCCTCCCCTTCCTCAAAAAAAGGAAAAGAAAGAACAAGAACTAGGGTTTTTTCTATTGTTACACAATAGGGAAGGCAGTGTAGTTTCTGACTTGGACTCGTTTTCCCATCTCCACCCTGCCATATGCCTGTAAGGAATATGGTTATATGGGCATCATCATTAAAGGGATGGTAAGGTTAATTGGTGGAGAATAGGACATGACGAGAATTAGTCCATTAACCATAGGTTGCATTTTTCAGCTCTCTTGACCTCAACTTACTGAAACCTTATCTCTTCTGCAAACAGACTGGTTAGTTTGTAAGAGCTGATTTGTTCACACCTTGCCATGTCTGCCTTCATCTGATAGTGATATGGCTACCAGTTGTGTGATGAGTTGCATAATAGACGAATAAGCAGCTCAACAAAGGTGCGAACATATGGGACTGATCGCTCAGTTAACCAACTGGAAAAACCTGCCGTTCAGTACAAACGGCGGGTTTTTGGATGCAACCACTTTCGCAGCATGGAGGTGCTGAGGTCACTGATTTCAAATTTTGTTTATCATTTCCCACTCAATGTTCCATTGTGGGTTTATTCACAGCTTCTACTCAACAGTAATTAAGCTGTGGCCAAGTGTCTGTTTCACTGCATTTATATTTAACCTTTGTTCTTATGGGATGTATTTGCAAATCTGCAACTTTTCAGTGAGAGTGTCACATTAAATCGGTAGGCTTATACCTTGTAAACCAAGCAATTGATAGCAATAGCTCACATTGTATTTGTTGAAATCAATTGCATGTCATCATATTGGGAGTTAGTTATCTTGCGAAAGTATAAATATTTAACATGTATAATGGCTGGAAAAAACCCTTAATAAAAAGTGAAACATAATTTTATTTTTAATTAATGCATGTTTGTAATTTCATCTTTCAGTAGTTATGTGTAGAATTAAGTATTGGTTATTAACTGAATATCAATGACCAGTTACTTAAAAGAAAACTCATCCATGTTGTGCTACCTCCATACGTATACTTTAAACAGGGTGATAAAAAACAACTTAGGTTAACAGAAGTTTATTGTGGTCAAGATGAAAATGGGTTTCCATTTGTCTAGGGAAGTAAACTATATTTCCTAAGTCCCTCTCCTTCTTTCACACCCTTTCCCTCCCCCTCATCCAAAAAAAATTGGCAAATGGAGAGGTCTGCTGGACAGGGTGGAAAGCGAGGATAATAGGGGCTAGGATATTCCAAACATTGACCTTAACCGATTGACCTTATTGAAATTCATACTGAATACCCCCCCCCCCAATGAATACCCCCACCCCCAGCCAATCACTCGAATAAGGAAGCTTTGATCATTAGGGTCCTGCAGTTGATATAGTACTTTCTGGACCTGTGGCTAGTCATAACTGCTGACGTGATAATTGGCGTGCTCTACGGGAATTTCCCTAAAGCCTTCAAAACACGTCACTATTACCCAGGGTCGCTGCCCACACAAATTTGTATGTATTTCTGTGTCGTTGCCATAGAGCAGAATATTCTGCTCTATGGTCGTTGCCCAACTGCAACCCGGCATACTCCTATTAGAGTCTATATCCATCCGCCTCAGGAAAAGTGCCCAAATGCAGCAGGCGAACATCTTTTTTGCCCTGTTTTAAATCAGGCTCTGGTTTTTTTGTGGCATGTATGTTGAAGAGCATGAATGGAAGTACATGTTGTGCAAAAATTGAGGCAATTTCATACCCCTCCCGGAGCAGTGTACGAAAATTGTTTACTACCGAGTGGAGAGGTTTGTTTACAAGTGACGAAAACATCAGGCTCTGATAGCAAAAAATCTGCATGGTCATGATACGGAAAATTGATGGTGCCATGAACGGCCTTTAGAGACCACATTACTTTTGTGATTTAGTGTGTAAGTCAATGGGACTTTTAATGAGCGTATGCTACCTTATGTATGTTTTTCGTTCGAAGTTACCAGTTCTCTACCACAGGTGCACTTTGGACAACACTTCGCGTTCACCAGTATGATCTGAAGTGAAAATTGGAGCAACTTGTGACTTTGACAGTACTGTGATGTTGAATGTGTGCGCTCGTGCCACTTTACTTGGTACCTATCTTCCCTTCTTGTTACTGTTCCACTTCTTGCATTGGGACGAAAGTCTAGGCGATTGCTAGGATATAACCTATAGGCCTAGTATATGATTGTCCTGAATTAGTAACAGTTATATGCAAAGGCTAGGATAGGCCTAGTAAATTGTATGGTGTTTTGTTTTGTATTGCTATGGTCATTACGTAATGCCAGTGCTTGCCTATGTTAAAACTTCCATCCTTAGGCTTAACATGTAGGCTAAGCAGTGCAGTCTGCATAGTAGTTGTCTCTTTGCCTGGACTTTAAGTAAACAATATCAAGTTAAACATTGTATTTGTTCCTTGTTTCTTACTAAGGCAGTCCCCATATAACTTGAATGAATATCACAGGATTGACAGGATCATGAGTTAATTTAATGAGATGTCAATATGTGTTCATTTTTGTTTACCATTTTAATCCTTTCTTTATTTGTATTTTGGCAGTTAAATCCCTCCCAAAAATTGGCTTACCTCTCACCTGGTCAGCTCATAGAAATTGCCATTCTTCAACTTTGTTCATCAATCAACCAGACATGAAGATAACGATTCTCTCAGCTTTGGAGGATAACTACATGTACCTCATTACTGATGAGAAGACAAAGGAAGCAGCCATCGTGGATCCAGTTAACCCAGATAAGGTCACATCATCTTTCAAATACACTCAACATTGGATGATACTGTCCACAAAAATCTAACAATGTCCATTCATACTCTCTATTCAGCCATTTTGATCAGAAACCTCATATCATTATACAGCCAGCCATTCGAAGGAAAGACTGGTGGCTGAAGTTTATTGCTTAGTAAAATTGCGGGAATTCTTCTGAATCTTTGGCAAAACCACATCCTCGTAGCAATTTAGTGAAGATGTAAACTTTTCAACTTTTGTGAAATTTTGTTAATGCATCTGGCAACAGCAGCATGGATAGTATCATCATAGTACTTCAATGGAAAATGTCTTTTCTAATTTTTTATTACCAGAGAAAAAGAATATTTCCACAAAAACAAATACATTTGATGAAATTCTAAGTATATATAGAATTTTAACAGCAAAAGTAAACATTCCAAATGTATCAGGTTTCAAAAATAAATCAACAAGAATATTAAAATTTAAATTTTTATCTCCAGAATTTACTTCTGCGAAAAATTACAGTCGTTTGTCAATGCAAAATGCTTTATATTCTTTTTCTTGAAAATGTTTTAGGTAATTTAAAAGTCTGTTTTGTAATATAACTATTCTTATTTTGCATAAATAATTGCAGTAATATACCTGTCAAGGTAGTTACCTATTGTCACGAAAGAAGTGTTGTGCAAGTATATAGGATGTTATCAAAACATAATTTGTTTAAGTTTTATATATTGAATTATCCTTTTAGGTTGTGGAAGCAGTATCCAAAGAAGGAGTAAATTTGAAATCTGTAATTACAACTCATCATCACTGGTATGTTCAATTTAATTTGCTTCCTCAAATATATCACTGTATTAGTTCATGGGTTGTCAGGGATAGAGTATTGTTACATTTTGGACAAGCATCTTTGATTTTTTTTTTCAATTTTTGTTCAACTTGAGATGTTCTGAATATATTTCATTGACTTGGTACGTATGTACGTGGAATCAAACATATTTTATATCTGGTTGTAAATTTTCAATGGGTATAAGTTCTTTTTATTTGTGACAGGCAACAAGTTGATGTTAAATTTCATATATGAAGCTCGGTATTTAGGGTGGAAAAAAAAAATCAAATTTGGTTTTTTTGCAGGGATCATGCTGGAGGTAATGAAGAATTAGTGAAAAAGGTCAAAGGTCTTTCCGTGTACGGAGGTGACGACAGAATTGGAGCCTTGACAAACAAAGTCAAACAGGACGACGAATTTAAGGTAAGAGGAGAAATTAACTATTGATGATCCTTAAATTTAGTGTTGTGTTTGGAATATAGCAAGATAACCCATGCATATTTATCCCCAAGATGAGCTTCAGGTATCAGTAGGTAATCAGAGATCTTTTAAATTGCCTCCAAACTTTAACTTCCAAATAAACACTGCTTAAACCTTACCGACCAGTAGCACCCTAAATTGTTACTTGAAAAGTCCTCTCTAATCCAGGAATCTGATCCTGTTTTCTATCCATTTACAGATTGGGAGTTTGAACGTCCGTTGTTTGTTTACCCCTTGCCATACATCGGGTCATATCTGTTACTTTGTGACTGGTGAGAGTGGTGAAGAACCTTCAGTATTCACTGGTAAGAGGTCCAATCATGAATGTTTCATACACACGGTCTCCACCGTCATGAAAAACATGGAAAGGTCACTGTCGAGGACCCAAACCCGGAAACCTCCTGTTTACAAGTCCAGTTTTCCACCGCATTTCTGTTCTTTTTCGGAGTGGTATATAGTTTCTGAGTTTGGGTGACCTGGTGATAAAACTTGTATAGTCTGTTTACTACCACTTCGTTTGTGATCTTACATTTCCACAGGTGATACACTGTTCTTATCTGGTTGTGGTAAATTCTTTGAAGGCACCCCAGAACAGATGCACAGTGCTCTGATAGAGAAGCTAGGAAGCCTTCCTGAAGATACAGTAAGTTTATGGTATTATTACCAGCTTGGACGACCAGGATATGAGTGGGGTCTATCTATTTTTGGGCGGGGGGGGGGGGGTGGCTGGTCAGGTGGAGTGGTTGTAGGATACAGTTGTCTCACGTCATGTGTTCAAGTAATTTATGATGTTCCATGTTTATAATCATTTGTTTGTTATGAAGGCAAATACAGTACAATATAATAACATTGAACAAACACTTCTATCCAATTAAGATGGTAACCATACAACCATAGAGCAATAGGGTTTTATGCACACAAGATTTTCATTAATCCCTTATTTTAGACTCGATTGAAATGGTGCATATTATGCACATAATCTTGCTTTCATTAGCTACATTGCCAAAATGGAAGCAACTAGACTTAAGTATGGGTTAGTATATTAAAATTATATGACATTCCAGCATATATTCTTTTCTCCATTTTTGTTTCTTTCATTCACAGAAAGTTTACTGTGGACATGAGTACACTGTTAATAACTTGAAATATGCACTTTATGTAGAGCCAAAAAACCCTGACATACAGCAGAGAATGAAATGGGCACAGGTAGGTTAACTGATTATTGTCATGTAACAATTTGGAATGTCATCTCACGCCACGTTACCTCTTCAAGTCTATTAGACAAACCCTGGAGAGTTCACCCAGAATTCAATTCATCCTGAGATGGTTTACTCCGTTCTACTTACGCTCCAATATAAAGAATAGTAAAGTTACTAGCTCAGTTTCAAATCAACTGTTAGAGCATGTGGTGTTTTTAGTCTTTGAAATTTCTCTTGTTATTGGTCATATGCTACACTTATTCATTATTATTTTAGGGGCTTTCAATATATGTATTTTTGTTTATCAGGATTTAAGAGCTAAAAGTGTACCAACTGTGCCTGGAACAATCGGAGAGGAGAAGAAATATAACCCATTCATGAGAGTCAGGTAGGATTGTAGCTTATAACATTTTTGTTGCATCAATTCTCAATGTAACTTGCTGACGTAAGTGCTGATGTATGCTATTGTAGGACTATTGTATGTATTAAGGTACTCATGTATGCTATTGTACAGCTATTGCATGTAAGTGCTCATGTATGCTATTGTAGGGCTGTTGTACGTAAGGTGCCTATGTGTGCTATTGTAGGGCTATTGTACCTAAGGTACTTATGTATGCTATTGTACCGCTATAGCATGTAAGTGCTTATGTATGCTATTCTAGGGCTGTTGTACGTAAGGTACTCACGTATGCCATTCTAGGGCTATTGTACGTAAGGTACTCATGTATGCTATTGTACAGCTATAGCATGTAAGTTCTTATGTATGCTATTGTAGGGCTATAGTACATAAGTTCTTATGTATGCTATTGTAGGGCTATAGTACGTAAGGTGCTGATGTATGCTATTGTACAGCTGTTGCCTGTAAGTGCTTATGTATGCTTTTGTAGGGCTGTTGTACATAAGGTACTCACGTATGCCTAGGGCTATTGTATGTAAGGTGCTTATGTATGCTATTCTAGGGCTGTTGTACGTAAGTTGCCTATGTATGCTATTGTAGGGCTATTGTACATATGGTACTTATGTATGTTATTGTAGAAATGTCAATTAATAGCAAAATGAGCTCCCTACAATTTGATTTCAGGTGATATAGCATCTTAGAGCCTCCCCCCTACAATACAAAAATGTTGAAAAATATTGAACTGCAGGTATTGAAATGACATTAGCTTTTATTTGAATACTTTCATAATAATTTGTTTCCGTGAACTCTTCTAGCTAAGTTAATGATTTGTATTTTATTTTTTAATAGTGTGGATGCTGTGAAACAACACACAAAAAAGACCGACCCAGTAGATGTTATGGGAGCTCTTCGGAAGGACAAGGACTCCTTTAGACCTAAATTTTAGAGACTCAGTCTGATAGTACTGCCTACCTACCAGATTCCATTTCCCAAGCAGAAGATTGTGGTGGTCGAAAGATTCCTTTTGAGCGATTAATTCTCATCTTGTAATATTGTAACCCATCTCACAAAACTCAAAGGATGACAAGCCTTTACCACTATATAGGATAAGTAACAATGTGAAAGCTCTTGACATGCCGCATCCACATTTCAAGAAATTATTCAATGATTACAACTTTTCTGGCAGTTTGGAAATTATCATGAAATGGTGAGAATGCTTAAGTTCTGTATATCAAAGCTGGTATACATCTTTGGTTTGTATATATTCTTTTAGCCTGTTGTAACCATGTGTTAAAGCCTCACCAAATTCTGGTACTTGTTCCACAGGAGATAATATGGTATTATATGATTATATTTGATTTTAAGGGTGTATGCAATCTGTAAATCAATATTTTAATTGAATTTTTTTGTTGTGGTCAATCATGATAGTTTTAGGAAGGTATGGTTTTGGACTGAAAATGAAATAAAATTAGAAATTAAAAACAATAAAATAATGTCAAAAGATCAGAGGGTCCCTGGGAAGAATGGAATCGTGGCCAATACCGTTTATCATAAATTTCAGTATGAAATATATGCTCATTATGGAAGCATGTCTTGGCTGTACTACTTCAAGTATTCATACAAATGTACTTGCTCGGATTTAAAGAGATTTTAAAATGAGTAATTCATTCAGTTTATAGGAACTGAACAATAATTTTGTGGCAATGTTGATGTGTCTTCCATTTAATAAAACAAAATGTAAGCAAATACATTTACACGAAAAAAAAAATTAACAGTTTTTATTGTGCACTTTTTCATTTTTTGTGTATTTATTCTGATTTTTACTAATAAATAACAAATGTCACATTTTACATTATGTAGTAAACAAAAATAAATAACAAATAATTACAAACAACAAAGTTTAAATTTGTGTTTGTATAATAGTTCTGAAAGTCTTTCACATTTATCCTAGATAACCCCTAAAATACAATAAAACATTACACAGAAGCATAAACTGATCTGATTTACAGACTGAGAGGAAATTAATTTGAAATTTACTTCAACCCCCACCCCTTCCATGTGGTACATTCGCCAGACCTCCACCCCCACCCTCTCCTTTACCTACTATTGCTACTACTGACTTGTTTTCTAAACTGCTAAATATAGCAATATTAGTAGAACTGATTTTACAGATTTTTTGCTGTTTCTCCCTGGAACAAACCAGGGACTTTGCTTAAGTGTCTTCCGAAACGCTAATTTTCTTGTCCGACAAGATTAAATGAGGTAAGGAATGCAAACTGGTTGCTTTTATTTATATTTCTAAATGCAACTATCTGCCCCCTTATACAGTACAATCCAAAGAGTAATAAGGTTGTCTGATAAAAATGTTATACCATGGAGCTATAATCTGTTTATAGCTCCATTGGTTATACTACCTCATCTCACCAAAGAACCTTTAAAGGATCAGCCCTGATAGTAGAGCAGATTTCATAGTATTACATTTACATACCAAAGATTAGAAAATTAAGATGTACCACAACCAACAAATTAATCCTTGCTAATCTCCATCGAAAGAATAGGGATCAACTTCTACAGCTCCTTCAACTTTTGGCTGCTTCAAAAGTGACCCGACAGATGGCTTTGAAGAGGGCAACGTCACTGGATCCTTGAGAAACTTCTTTGTCACGTCTGGCGGAGGACCTGTGCCATTAACAATGGTAGTTTTCACCATTGTTGAAACATGAGGGACGCTAGCCTTCGATACGGACTTGGCACTCCCGATCATGAGGTCTTTGGAATACTGTCGCACCTCTTCAACGTACTTTGCCTTCTCTTTCTCATAGGCCACGTAATATCTCTGTGGATGGATATCAATATTAGCAAATGAATGTCACAAAATTTATGTGCATAGTTTTAATATACAATCCTAACTACAACAGGAGGGGACCAGACAGCCCAACACTCTTTACGTATACTCAAAGACAAAGGAAATGGAACGTAGAATGAAAATATATCTTCAAAGCAAAATAAGGAGCAAAACACCGATCAAATTCTCCTCCACACTGACAGAAACTACGATTCTTAGGACTACCTGTTCTTAAAGTTAACGTTTTTCATGTTAAGGAAATCAAGAAAATCGCAACTTTTGGATTATTTGGCTACCTTAGAAATGCACATTCTCTGATAGGTTTTGCATGAACTTGATAATTTGCGATAACAATTTACTGCTTTGCATCAAACTAATAGGAGATGACTTAACACCATTAATGATTCACTTATCATCATTTCTTTGTGTGAATTAATAAAAAAAAATCCAATTGATCATCTGAGTTTGATCCAAAGACAACCATTTCAAATTCATGAGCAAAACCGTGTGCTAAGTATGGAGAAACTAGTAAACAGTTCAAACTCTACAAGCTCTTTGAAATATGACTACCATTTTATTGAAAATCATAAATGTGACTAAGAACCATTGTGTAAGAGGTACATATGTAACCCCAGTGATTCTGTACCACCTAAAGCTTGCATCTACAATCACAGTTCTATGAAGTTGTCAATTCAGTAACTACCTTAAAAAGATGCAAGTGCCTTATAAATAGTCACAGTACTTGCTAAAAGCCAGTTCAGCCATTTAGTTTCCTAATCCTGTATAAAAATGCAAAGTCAGCAAGGAAGACTTGATCAAGTCATTTTAAGCAATAGTTTATCCGGGTCCGGGTTTAGCGGTTAGGTCCAATTCATGACTCTGTAATACTCAGCATTCATGGTTCATATAATTCATTGGTTCATATGTTTTATGAATTCTCAGAAAAAAACAAGATTACTTGAGGAATAAATCCTCTCTGTTGAATCCCTAGGTTAAAGATGTTTGGTGTTTACATGAATCGATAACGTTGCATACTTTTGTTTTTCTTTTGATATCACATGACCAGATCTGGAACATTGCCATGGAATAGCTGTATATATTTGGAATCAAGAAAAGGCTTATAATGCAGGCTATTTGGTGAAACGACAACACTGTGTTGTCTATGGTTGCAAAAGAATCATTATCTAAAATAATGCCTGGTAATAATGGCAAATTGCCTCAGAGCCATCAAGTAATCTGTCGCCCCCCTTCCCCCCTTTCATAAAGTAAAGAAACATAAGTCAACTTATTGAGCTATTCAGAATGATTACAAATTTGCTATTCGATTGCACATTCCAGATATTTTGGCTGTGAACTTTCAGACTTTTTATTTTAAACCTTAACATTTATCCCATTTGTAGCAAGAATACTTGCATATTAAATGACGATACAGGAGCTGATTAATATATAATTATAACAAACATGGTTGACAGTTCACTAAATCAAAGCAGCTTTGTTGTGTTTTATGACAGTTATTATACAATTTTGTTTCACTTCCAAAATAAGAGTCATTCAGCTTATCCAACGTCCAGGGTAAAGTCCTTCAATAGCATTCTTCCCTACGAACAATGGTGCAATAAACGCAGCTGGTAATTGACAGCGTAGAATAGATAAATAAATAAAGTAATATCAGCTTTTGATACCTTGGCAACAAGCCAACAAACATACTTTCGACTGCTAATTATATTTGGTAGGCAACCTGAAGACATCAAGTTTACAACACGACCAGCTACTTCAATTATTTTACAAAATTTTACAAAATTGCTAATTAAAAGAAATTAAGCACTTGTACATGCAGGAAGAGGGCAGCTACAATGGTTAGTGTTAATCAAAGAGGGTTGTTGACATTAATTCACAAAACAGAAGAGCAAATTTGTTTACAGAACAATTGTTAGTGCTAATGATTGTTTTATTTCTCATGTTCTTGTGAGACACATTTGGATATCAATTTGCTGAGAGCTATTAAAATACAGCTATTAAAATACTGGAGGCCAAACACTTCAAACGACATGCAGCAGGGATAATATACAGTAACACTCTAAACGTAATAATGGTTAAGTGCACGCGCTAGGAGTTTGTGATGGGCAAAATATTAGCAGCGCCAAGGAGCGGTGGGAAGGGGAAGCGCGAAACAGGCAGAGGGTTGAAAGGAATAATCAAAAAACGTTACTTTGACATATAATTTCATGCCACAAACTCAAGGACAATCTTTTTCTTTCCTTTTGAGACTTTCCCATCCCGTCCATCCCTGCCCCCCAACACACACACACAAACACCAACACACATACTAATATAACGTTGGGAGTGGCTTTGGCTCTTCTTGTTCCAGACTCGAGTTGCAACTCATGTCTTAGAACAAGATTTAAAAAGAAATAGATGATTCCAATCGGGCTTCACTTAGCATCAAGAAAGACACTGGATGACAGATATATCGTATACTGTACATATATCTGCATTGTCAGGCACTATGCCAACACAATATGTGTATTATAATGCTAGAAAACTTTCCATAAAAGGTGAAGAATCAAATGTGCAGAACCTGAATATATTGAAAGGTCTGAATCAGTTTGTCATATAATATGACAACTCCCTTATTATTTCCCAAGAGAGTCCTGATCTTTCATAGAGATTATTTTGCACCCTTCTGTCTGACAATCAGGTTACTGTACTGCACACTACACTGGGAGTCAAACAATGGCTATGTACCGTATTTTATCCAAGGTTAAAACACTGAGCGACATTCATTTGGATTATACCTGTAATATCCTTAAACATAACATACTAAAATATCTATATGTTATTGAGACTGTGGGGTACCATTGAGGCACCCTTACGTTATTGACAGACCGTGGGGTACCATTGAGGCACCCATACGTCGCCATTTTAAGGTTGAGCCTGACTAACCATAAGTCACCATGCCCCAAGGGTCATATATTTAAATTATAGGTGCAATATATTCTACAAATCACACTTAACAAATCCTTTTGCTTTTGACAGAACGTAGGGGTGCCGGTGAGGAACCCCTACCTCACCACTTGACTAGAGAATGACTAACCATGAAGCATAATGCCCGAGGATGACATATATTGTATTAGAACTACATATTTGTACAAATCACTGACTAATCAAGATATCCTGATGTTGCTTTTAACTAACTGACTGTTTGCGCACCACAGACTGTTTTGCAAATACCTGCCTTATGCAGCACCAGAAAAATTAGGGATTGCGATCAGCAAACAAATATCGAGTGAGCAGATTATAACGTTTACTTTTCAGCAACTGTTAGTTTGTGACGGTTTGGCAAGAAATCTTTAGGTGTCTTCAAATTTTCTATGATTTTACTCACAAAACATGTGGCTTAAAGGGAGCTTAACGGTCATCAGTACCCCGCCCCCCCTGCCCCCCTCCCCCAAAATGTTAGAAAGTCTAATAGCTCACACAATAAGTCATACAATGTTCAAATTTCAATTTGCAATTTGATTAAAGTACTCTAGAAGAACCTTCCCTCACTGTGATATGTCAAATAATTAACATCCCCTCAATGTCTACGGAAAGCTGAGAGACAGTATCAAAACAAATTAAAGCAGTAATTACAGTATGCTTGCTTGGTTTGCACTGGGCCATTGTAAAAATGAATATTCATGAGCTGTCACTTTGATAATAGGAAAACATAAACCAAGTGATTCTTTAGTGCTGTACTACACAACAAATGCAATGTCATTCTGTAGTGTAAATTACATGTAATTAATAATGCTGCTAGATTTTCCGCTGACATCGGCAACAATACAACTTTGTATTCATTCATAGACAATTATGGACTCAGATTTACAATTTCTGATAGACCACAGTATCCTTCAAAGGCACATCCTGTTTGGATTGCATATACTTCACAATATCGTCAAAAGACTTGACTTAAACTCAGCATCTGCATTTCAAAATTCTTTACAACAAAGAGCTTTCTAGGTAAACTTTTGTGCTTTGAAATGTAGCTTCAAAAGAATTTGTATTAACTCTACATCTACAGTTTGTGGATAATTGATGAGGGAAGAGCGTTTGTGAATAATTTAAGATAGAGGCTATCAGTGGTAGGGTTAGGCAGGATTTAATACACAACACTCAAGCCAAATATAGCTTAAGGGTGGGGGTAAGGGTGTGGGGGGTGGGGGAAAGGGAGCTGCCGTACAAAGCATGCAGAGTAATCCACTCACTGAGGACAGAAGGGCAGATAGTGAATGATCTTATTTGTATTTGGACACACAGAGCACATCCTCAACGGTAATGCTGCGATAGGAAAAAAACAAGCATACAACGAAACTAATATACCTCGTCGGAGAGGGGAATGGAAGAAGAAGAAGAAGGCTTGTCATCCTCCTAAAGAAATAGGGAAAGATCTCATAACGTTGTCAGCAGTGAAGTATTATAACAACAAATATATATCATAAAAAAAATACACATAAGAAGAAGAAAAAAACACAATGACATCTCTTCCACCAAAACTATAGTGCTTCCAATTTGTGAGGCAACGTTTAGTTTACAGAATTTTTTTTCAGACTCATGGTTTTCTGAAAAATACCATCTTTCTCTTCACAAACTCTGCTAGACATCGTTATGTTCTGTGTGGCAAATCTTGATCACGGTGCATGCGTACAGAAGCATTTTGCTATGCGGTACTGGAAAATTATGCCCCGCTGGCATTTAAAGTTAAACTAATAAGATGTCTTCAAAGTGGTTGGAACAGACTGACTTTGAAATGTCATAAAGTCTTTCATTATGATTGAATGGTGTTAACTTGACATCTGGAGGTGATTGGCTATTTTTAGAAATATGAACATACTGAAACTGGTCTTTCAAATATTGGATCAAGGTTGGTAGATGTATTTATGATATCCAGAAATTAATCTATATGTTCTATTAAGTTCCAATAAATTGAGATACCTGCATTGCTAGGAACATTATATATAGATTTAGTACTTCACCTGCACCCCTTCCCAACCCCCTTCCCCCATCAGCGATGACATTTATTTTCATGTTACAATACTGTCGTTCTTACAATGTGTAAAATATCATGTTCACACATTAACAAATTAGAAAGTGAATAAACTGGAGCTGCATTGCTAGAATCCTTGAATTTTGCAAGACCCCCCCTCTCAGCAATTTTACTTTTTTTTTTGCAAAACAATTTCATTATTACAATGTGTAAACAACATGTACGCACATTGACAAATATGTTCTGATTGGTTCAAATCAAATGAATCATGAATTTCCTACATTAAATTTTTGCTTGGACCACTTTGGTTGATCAGTTTTGTCTCTCATTTGCGTGCGATAGACTACATAGTGTCATTCTGGGCAAGACTCATGTTGCATGAATACATTGACAAACATATGTAGATATAATGTAACACCATAAACATCAAACAACATCATCTCAATTAAAATAAATTTGAGAAGCGGCACCTTTTTATCCTTTTCTTCTAGGTCATTCCATTCCTTAGCCAGCTGTTTGGTGAGGTCCGCATGACTCATCTCAGCCCTGGGCTTGTCTGAATGATTAGCCAGCGAGGCTGATAATCTCTTCTCCTGGCAAAACATGAGGAAGGCGTTGGCTGGCTTCTTTGGGGCGTTGGGATCTGACACAAAGGAAGAGTCATTTCGGTTCAGTAGTTAGCCAAAAGTTGGTAATCAGATTAGAAATAAGCAACAATGTTAATCCACTGAGAACTTTTACGATAACAATAGAAAGAATAATAGCACAGAGAGGAATAAGCGCTGAAGAACTTCAAATACAGCACCTTACTATACAACACACAACGCAGAGAATAATTTACCCTGTATCACATCGCAAAATGTTATGCAAACTTGGGCAAAGCTATATAAGTGCATCGATGTATAGCAATTTGTGCACACAGTACACATACTATTTTACGTGGGACTAAGTTTAGAGCCTTCAAAACTGCCACACAAAGTTTGGACACTAAATTATTCCTTGCAATATGCATTGTACAGTCTACTGAACTACAATATTAGCAAACTGCTCTACAGTATTGGAAACTGGACTATCAAAATTCTTACAAGGATGATCTGCTGTCCAGATGTGTCTGTACCAACCAGGCTTCGCTGCAGATTAAATTTGACAGAGGCTAAATCTAAATTATAATTATTAACTATGCATTGTACAGTCTACTGTACTGCTATATTAGCAAACTGCTCTACAGTATTGGAAACTGGACTATCAAACTTCTTACAAGGATGATCTGCTGTCCAGATGTGTCTGGACCAACCAGGCTTCGCTGCAGATTAAATTTGACAGAGGCTAAATCTAAATTATAATTATTAACTATGCATTGTACAGTCTACTGTACTGCTATATTAGCAAACTGCTTTACAGTATTGGAAACTGGACTATCTTAATTCTTGTCATACCAGGATGATCTCCTATCTAGATGTGTCTGGACCAACCAGGCTTCACTTTGAATTAAATTTGACAGAAGCTAGAATATCAACAAACCTTTCTCTTTCTCTATCCTGTGCCCATCTTTTCTCCTCTTCCTGGAGACGGGAGTAGTAGTTGGCTCTCGAGATACAGATTTGTTCACCTTGGGTTTGGTGACGACAGGAAACCCTGTCCTTGGGTCGATTATCGGTTTAATGTTTGTTCTATGACCTGCTGGGTCAGCAAACCCAAGCAGATACATGAAAGGCCCATCCTGAATAAAGAGTGTAGAAGAAAAGTTAAATGAAAAGAAATGGTAAACTACTGTACTTAATTATAGAGCAACTATAACATATCATGCTTATGCATGACTTGATACAAGTCCTTCCCAAATTACATTTACAACTTTAAAGAAAGAAAGTAATTTATTCCAGTACTTGGATGGTTATTAAGAGACATTTGACAGCTCGTACAACTCCTGTCTTTTTCTGCCTTATTCGTTTTCAAGCAAAGACTTATCACTTTTTGCCAGGGACGGTCCCTGAAGGCGAGGGTGATATCACCCGTTATATACAACCTCTGAAAATGGTTGTACTAATAGAAAAGAAGGAAACCAACTGTTCTATTTATAGCTAGAGCAGCAATCAGATTTCTTCAAGCCTTCGACTATGAATGAAACGGTATCGTAAATTTTCAATTTTCTTTACAGAATACTCAGCCAGTGACCAACCTCTCGTCTCATGAATGGTAAGGTTTACAATAGTTATAACTGTTAAGCTGAGCATAACGGCCACCGTATCATTCCGCCATCGGTACTTTCCGCCATAGAAAATATGCTCTTTCCGCCAGACAAAAAGTGCCATTCCTCCATGTTACCGCCATGGCGGTGAAGCACTGTTTGTATGGCGGAAAGAGCACATCATGGTGGGTACACTGTATATGCACTGTATATTGCTTCGCTTCACTCTACCTAGGCCTGCAAGATCCACAAAATCGGTCTTTTAAATCGACCATCGAAATCAGTCTTTTTAATAAACAATCAGACTAATTTAAGTTGATTTATTCAACCAACTATTATATATTTGAAGACAGTGTATTGACTCTTACGAACTTACAATTAAAACTATTCTATCAACCTGTACATTGATGACTGTGTATAAATTCCCCAATCTTGTCTTTACTATCTCACAAACCGTCACATATGAAGACGGTGTACCTATCCTTCCACCTGATTCAAAGTTTCACCGATACATTCCTGTACACCAGTGTAAAATCCATTCCTAAAATGTACCTTTTCGCCATAAGTTTTAGAGCCTTTCCACCATGTCGGAATTGATCGAAACCTATGGCGGCAAGGTATGACGCTATGTACCCATGACGGAATGGCACTAGATTCATGCATACCTTCAGTAGTTGTATAAAGTCAACTGCTCCTGAACAGTTTCCTACATAAACTATGAAAATGCGACTGTAGGGAAAATGGTGTGGGGGACATACAGTACGTATATTTATTGAAACATAATGACGCATTGTTTTTGTCGATTGATCTAGCGATGAAAATCAAGCTGTTCTTACCTCCAGGGGAGTTGTCCGTTCAATTGTTTTGTATGAATCCTTTAACTCATTTAATTTCTTCATCAATCCCCTTATAAAGAAAAACACAAATATAACATCAAAATGCTTTCTTGTCTCATTATTAAACAATATATGTACTGTATATATGATTTTTGTAAATACTAGCTAAAATGTTGGTATATATGTGAAAAATTGTGTTACTCATAATTCCAAGATTGCTCTAAAAAACTATACTAGTTTTGATACTTTCATATATTGTACAAATAATCTTAAAGAAATAAAAAAGCTTATCCAAACAATAGGAAATCAAAATGTGAAAGAGAAGTGGTTAAAATTGCTACTTCAAGAGATCATTCCTATGGTGTGGTGGGTTCCCTATCATATTATGAAGGAAACAATTTCAACTGCAGATATTTGGCAACAAATAAGGTTACACCTTATCTGGAAGTTATGGTCAGTATGTAAAGTTCCTCGCAGACACATGTTCATCTAGACTGCAGTCTCTGTCCATGTTTTGAGAGAAACAAGGCTACAGTTACATAGACACGAAAGCTGATATTTATAAGAGATCAGATATCAGGCTGCGAGTTTGATCGACAGTATAACTTATGAATGTTGTCAGTTGCGACAACTTTTAGTGAAGTATATCAGG